>JABVXV010000162.1:0-138739 GCA_013365325.1 Dipetalonema caudispina
TATTATTATTATTATTATTATTATTATTATTATTATTATTATTATTATTATTATTATTATTATTATTATTATTACTATTATTATTATTATTATTATTATTATTATTATTATTATTATTATTGATTTTTATTCATCTTTCTTTTCGAACAGAAATGCAAGGGAGAGAAAATTATTTATTTTTTTTCATTTTATTTTCATCAAAAGTTATATTTCTTCATTTTATTTTTAGGTTTAGGAAAAAAAAAAAATTGGAAATTCCAGTAAGAAATAAGCACTCATATGTTATATGATTTTTTAAAGTAATTAATAAAAAATTTATTATAATCGATTTATTACTATCAAATATCATTCCAAGTACAATAATTATTTAGTGTCAAATTGCTCTCATTCAATATTGAATCGATGATTGTTGTTTGATGGAAAAAGAGCCAAGTTTGAAATGTTAACTGTTATCATTTCATATCTTAACGCCTTGCAAAGTGTTTTTTTTTTCCCTGCATTTTATTCTCGTTCTATACCTTCCTTTTTTTTTTTTTTTTTTTTTTTTGATACCTTTCAACATGAACGGATGGTAAAAGAAAGATTGAGCATAACAGCTGACACTGAAAGAGGAAACAAATAAATTAATAAGTAAATAAAAAAAGAAGATGACGAAGAAAAGATGCGAAATTCATAAAAATCATTATGGAAATAGAATTTGGCTAAATAAATTCTAAATTCGATATATTTTATTATTTCAAAAAAGTATACCGAAATATGCAAATAAAACTTGTGTGTTAAGTATGCATAAATTTGCATGCTTATTTTCATTGCAACGATAAAAATTTTGTAGTGTTGTAAAAAAAAAAAAAAAAACTCCACACCATTACTATTATTAAACAAATAAGAAATGCTTAGTATATGATAAAGATTGTTAATAGTATTAATATAAGAATATATATAGAAGTTGTACTTATAGCAAAAGTAATAGCAGTAGTGATAGTAATGATGTTAGCATTGATAATATCAACATTATGGTATTGGTACTGTATCGCTGTTATGGTATGATAAAAGATGCATACCTTTTGTTTCTCTTATATATCTTATAGAAGATGTGGTTAAATTAGCATCCGCTTCGATTGCTTGCTCATCAGTAGGAGATGACATGGTTTGGAGAAGAAGCGGACAACAAAATGAGCAAAATGATGAGGATCAAACTCTTTAAATATCAACAGAACATATTTTCTTCACTTTTCACAACTCTATCTTCTGTTCCACTTTAACAAATCAATAGTAAAACGAGCAAAAACTTTTCAAACCTAATCATCCTTTCCTATATGTTCTTCTTTTCTTCAGTTTTCAAAAAAGAAAAATGAAAAGGAAAAGGAAAAAAAAAAACAATATACGAAATAACATTTAAAAATACAATATGATGAACAATTGGTTAAAAAATAATATTACAGCTATCTACAACAATTGCAGTAAACTTATACTGTAAATTATTTTACAATTTGTAACGAAATGAAAAATGTAGAATTAGAGGAAAGGTACTATTGATTCAGCTGAATATGTTGCATTCTTACTTTCCCAATTTGTTTCTTCTTCAATTTCAAACCACGAATCAATATTAATATTATTCCGAAATGTTTCATCGTCTATTCAATCGTTTCCATGGGGATTTTAAAATCATCCATCTCTTTCCTCCAACCATCATTTAATTCAAATAATATTACCTTATACTTTACCGTAACATTACCACTACCACTATCATCATCATCATCATCATTATTATTATTAAGCACCAAAGACTATCATATCGTTGTACATAAACATAGTAGTATTACATATTTCATCATTTGTCATTTTTCAATTCTTTAGATTCAATCTTTCATTTCCTCTCACTAATTATACAGAAAATCATCATGAATATTCAACTTTTTATAATGGAATTTTAGCATTCAGACACTATCAAAATGTATTTTATTCGCTTGAATTGACTCTATTATTATCACCATCATTAATACTATCATCATCATCATCATCATCATTGATTGTTTGATTTTACCCTTCCTTATTCACCACTATTATTATTATTACTATCATCATCATCAAAACTTACCACCATCAGTAATTAACCAATTCCTCTTTAACTTCCGGCATTTGTACTTCTGATAAATTCATCAATCTATCCTACATTCTTTGTTGCATTCTTTTTAATGGATAATTCTGATTCACTGCAATTTCAGTCTGTTCATTCTATTGCTAATTATTCTGCTGATAGTATCTACCACTGTTTCCTTCCTTCAGAAGTTTTCGAAGCATTATGAATCATCGAATTGGCAACAATTGTGAAGCTTTTAATTGCTCAATCTTTCTGTTTCATTACCTAATTGTTCTTAATCCGATAATTTCAAGATTTAACTTAATTGAAACCATAACACTTTTAATATTATTAAAAACATATAATGTTTACAATCAATTAGCTTATTGATTGGAAAAAATTGGAGTTAAAGTTATGATGAAAATGAATCAAGAAGTGGTTGAATCGTAATCGTATTATTATACTTTTATCAGAAGAAATTGATCAAAATGAATTATTCCTGAACTATTGCTACTCAAGTATTTGCTCATTTTCATTTAGGAATTGATCATAAAAAAAAGAAGAAGAAAAAGGGAAAGGACAAATTTAATTAGAAAGCAAACACCGTATGAAATTTTATTCTATTTTCTTTTCATCAAAAAATGATGCTACAAAATGACATTTTGAAATTATCTATAATTTCTGTATTTTCTTGAAAAATTTCATTTATTTGCTGAATATTTTGACTTCTTTTTTTTAATTCGAAAAAACTGTTCAGAATTTATTTTCGGAATTCCGAAATTTAAGTCAAATTAGTTTTATTATATGCGAAGGAAAATGACATAATTGCACTTAGAAAATAGCATTCATACATATGACACTTTACAGTAATTAAAATTTTTAATCACTGCAAGGAATTGAAAAAGTAAAATTAGGACAATCAAACATACATACCTTTTCAGTAAGTATTTTAAAATTGCATTCGTTTATATTCAATTATTTAATTTTTATCTTTTTTTAAAAATATTTCACATGCAAAAAGGGAAAATGGAAAAAGTGGAGTTGGTAAAATTAGATAAGAAAAAAAGATACAGGATGAGGTAAATAAATCGACAAGAAAACATCAATATATAGCATATCGTGTTATTTGAAATTCTGTTTACCAATCAAATGCCTGTGGTTATTGTGTTGATGAGGTTGATCCGGTTTTTCACTGGAATGGATGTTAGTGATGCTTTTGGGTAACGTGGAAATAGGTTGTTAGATGTCAACACATCCAGTGCTCATACTTCATTGAAATTATCAACAAAACTTACTTGCACGAAATGGAATAAAAAATTAACTGAATAAAATTGGTATTATTAGAGGAATATATTTAAAGAAAAGAAGATATCAACACCAAATAAATGCCTGTGATTATTATATTAATGAGGTTATTTATTTGGTAATATTAGTTATTTGAAAAAAAATCTAATTAATTTTTTTTTTTTGGTAGATGTATGTATATTAGTTCCAGCTAATGCAAATGAAGTTACGGAAATTATGCTGTATAAATTATAATTTAAAAAGAATTATCACAACAGATAAATTATTGCGAATAAAATTTAATGTTAGAATATTCAAAATTGTATTAAGGATCAAATATTTGTGAAATTCAAAATTTACTTTGTATATTCATTCTTTTCTTTTACTTCTTCATCAATTTTATATTATTGAATTTGTTTAATGTTTTGTTTAAATAATACATTGTTGATAGATTAAATTAATGGGTAAATTAAACTTCCCAATAAGACAGCCATTGACATCAGAGAAATTGGAAGAAATGATAAGCTTGAAGCAAAACTGAAACAAATTCGATCAATTAGTAATTAATTTCGCAATACTATAATGAATTGCGTAATTGTTTCATTTGTTAAACAAATTCATTGCTGTAATCATTAATTGCATTTGACATAATCCATTAATAATTCCAAAATTCTTTTGAATTCTTTTTTTTTTTTTTTCATTTCATATTTTTATTTCAATACAAATGAATTTTTTTTTTCCTTTTCTTTTTCATTTAAATGGAAACATTTTAATACGTCATATTCGTGCATTTTCTCTATGCAACATTCCTATTAGCAAATGTCTTTGAGAAGAAAAAAAAAAAAAAAAAAAAAAGTTTTAAAATCGAATTATTCTTCAAATGAAACGATGTTTGCATGATTAGCTTGTAAATATATGTTTTTTGCAAAGTTTTCCTGTCATTTTTCACAAACTGAAATAACGAAATGCTTCAATAGTTTTAAGTACTTTTTGGAGAATAGAAAATAAAACTATATAATATAAGCGAATGCTTTAAAATTTTATTTTATTTTTTCTCCTGAAATTTCCAAGGAAAATGAAAGATAAGAGAAGGACAAAGGGGAGGGGGAAAAAAAAAAACCCTCCCGTTGATTTATATCGGATGCTTTAATGATGAGTAATCCATGCTTATTTCCTTCAACCTTTCTTCCGTTTTTTTTTTTTTTTTTTTTTGTCTCTCCTTTCAACATTTATTTCAAATCCATAAAATGATTTATCCCTCTCTCTCTCTCTCTCCCTCTCTCTCTCTCTCCCTCTCTCTTCCTCTCTTTCTCTCACCCTCTGTCAAACAAAAATAAATACAAATGCATACATAATTTATGATCGATATAGATTTTTCTTTCCGAAAGAAAACAATTTTAATCAAAAAATGGTAAATAAATTTCTCTCCTATCCTATTGTTTTTTGTGATGAGTTATTTGGAAAAATTTCTTTCCTTTTTTGTTTTTCAATTATACTTTGCAAATTGTTTCTTTTATTGTCATTTGAAATTATTATTCAATTTAAATAACAATGATAGATAATATATATATATATATAATATTATTTTCCATTTATTATTTTTATTTTTAGGCATACATCTACAAATTGTGAAACCATTTTAAGGCAGGCATATAATTTATCAATTGGAAAACCATTTTTAAAGCATACATTTATCAGTCGTAAAAGTATTCTAAGGCATTCATCTATTAGCCAGTGAAATAGATTCCATTAAAAAAATATAGTAATAATATATCTTATTTTAAGTAATAAATATATTTATTGCTTTTTAAATGCAAGAAATAGAAATATGAATTTCATTTGAAATTTTTTTTTTTTTTTTTTTTTTTTTTCTTTGAGAATGAACATGTGAGGGGAAATGGTAGAGAATTGAAGGAGGAGTTTATTTATGAAAGAAAAGTTTGAAGTTATTAGAGGAAAACGATAAGTATTATATGTATTGTATAATTTTAGAATTTATTTTATCTTTAGTAATAAATATTTTAGAAATTTACCGAATAAAAAAAAAAAAAAAAAAAAAAAAGAAACAAAGAAAAAATGTTGTCCACAATGTTTCAAACTGTCTTAAATGCTATATAATTTGTAGATTTCATTCCATTTTCGATATTGGCATTATTAATAATTTCAACAGTTAATTTAATCATCTAAATTGTTTCATTAGCTAATTCCATTTTAAATAATCATTGATTTATTAAGTGATAATAATAATAATTAATCTTTATCTTTATCAACATTTTTTCTCCTTTAATCATCTTTTTTTCTCACTCTTTCCACGTACATTTATTTTCTTGATTATATTATCATAAAATTTTAGCTATTATCTTTACGAAACTGTTGGATTATTTAACCTTACTGAAGATATTTGGTAATTTAGGGTTTAAAAAAAAAAAAAATAAAATAAAAGATTCGAAGCAACACGTGTGTTGAGTTATTTTTTTATCGAACAAATGATATATTTGAAAGTTAGCTCATAAAATGATGTAAATCATCTAATTTAGTAAAAAAATTTGAAATTTCAAGTGACTTATTTCGATTTTTCGTACTTCGTCATTTCGAAATATTTTGTTCTGTTTGGCATCATTACATTATTTCGATCATATCATATTCATATCAAAAATATAATAATCAGTAATACATTTTCGTACGGTATAAAGTAGTAATTAGATTCTTGAAATTTTAAATTTAAACTTCAATATATTCCATTATGAAATATTTTATAGGTGTTATTTTGAAATATCGTATGTTTTTTTTTTTTTTTTTTTTTGCTTAATAATAGATGGATATTTTTGATTCATTTCAGGGTTATTTATCAGAAGTTGGTGCATCACTTATTGATCAAAAATTAAAACTGAATATTGTACCTCAAACAAATGTTGTTGCATTAGCTGCTCCAACATTTAATTACGGGCGCATTGATCGTGCTAAAGCACGTACTAAACAACGGATACGGACACGTTATCCGGAAATTGGCAAACATTTCCATCGGATTGGTTTACCACCAAAGGTATTTTTTTTGGATTAGAATCGATGAAATAACTTGAGAAAGCAGATTTTATAATAAAATTAGAAATTTATTTCATATTCTGAAATTTCTTGATTTTTGCAACATTTGATTTTTCTTGTTACTACCTTTCTTTTTCCTTTTTTTTTTTTTCTTTGAAAATAAACTGTATTGAATAGAAAGACGAGAAGAAAAAGTGTCATCCTTGGCTCAACAAGCTTTTTTTTTTTTTTTTTTTTTTTTTTTTGTCTTTGCTTATCAAGTAAAATGAAAAGAGCTATCATATTTTATCCTAGTACAAATGATGTATTGTTCATTTGTATCAGATAGGCATTATTTCTGTTGTTGGTAACAGTTCGACTAGACAAAGTTAATCATCTTATTGACGGATGTAAAACTTATAATTGTTCTTAGTTTAGTTGACTTATTTGTGTCATTTTTTATGTTTTATTATCCTCAGGAGATTTAGTCACTTTTAAAAGAAAAGCAATTGTAATAGGTGAATAAATGTTTTATTTTCAAATATAATATAAATTTTCTTTTTTTTTTTTTTTTTTTTTTTGCATCACATTGTAAATAAATGGTAAAATTTAGAAATGAAAATTTAATTGATTCTAATAATCAATAATTCCATTACAGATTGGAAGTTTCCAATTATTTGTTCATGGTTATCAAGATGCTAGCTATTGGCTACGACAATGGGAAATACATCGGGAAATGTCACCATCTCCGGTTGCAATGAAACGATTTCAGCATTTATTTGAACGCATGGTTGTATTAGATTATATTATTCGAAATACAGGTATTAATATATTTATATCTTGTTATATTTATCAACTATAAATTGTCTTTTTTTTTTCTTCCTTGCAATTTAAGAATTAATTTTTAGATCGTGGTAATGATAACTGGTTAATTAAATATGAACCAACAACTGCTCTTATTGTTGTTCCACAAGATCCTACTCCACTAAAAGATACGGTGATTTTTTTTTTTTTTTTTTGATTAGTGAATTATGAATGAGAGGATATTTTTTTTTCTTTGAACTAGAAAAATTCATTAAATAATGCAGAAATAAATCATTCGACGATCATTCATACGTTAGATTATTCCAGTTCTGATAGGTAGACTGTTATTGATAGTCAATTTTCAACCAAAATAGTCAATTCTTGATCTATTACTGCTGCTTCAAGATTACTATGCTTTTGATACTTTTGTTGTTGCAGTATAATATCGAAGTTCGAATTTTGTAAATATGAAAAAAGTATGCTGATGTAAAATTAAAACAAAATAAAAATTTACGATGAAAGTTTCATTTCTCAGTTCAGAAGTTCCTTAAGTTCACGCAAAAAAAGTAGATCCGGAAAATGGGGAATTTTCGAAGATTTTTGAAGTATAACGGTAATTCCATGCTGTAAGATAGATAATAATTAATTCATTTAAAGTAAAAGACTAAAAGCATTCAACCTTATCCTTCTAAAATAGGATTTAATTTTAAAAAATGTTTTCAAAACTTAACTCTAACAAGTAAATTTTTCATAGGTCAAAATTGTTATACTTTTGCTTCTTGAAATATTGTTACCTGTTGTTGCAGGTTCTGGCTTATGAAACAGCTGTTAATGAAAATGCTAAAGGAGTTGTACATAGTAACATCGATCATGACATTGGTGAATTTTATTTAAATCACTCTTTACTAACAATTTTTCATTTCATTTTATGATTTTTTATGGTCAATTTTTTTAAATTGCTAAATTCTCAAACAGTGTTATCAATGTATTCTGATAAAGTTAATAGCGTGAATGAAAGCGAAATCTTCACTAAGATTCTAAGAAATTCTATTAAACTTTGCTTATATATTAAATTAGTTTCAAAAATTTTGATTTTGTGAAAGAAAAAAACCTTTTTTCAGCGATTGGAAAAGATGTTACAGATCGACTTGTCATGGATATGTTAGACTATGACGTAGATATGGGAAGTTGGGATCAAACAGATGAGCCGAAAATAGAAATAGCTGCAATTGATAATGGATTAGCTTTTCCGATCAAACATCCCGACGAATGGCGCACATGTAAATTTTATTTGATTGTTATCATCAATATCATTTTGATTTGCTGAAGGCTGTTTGTGCTAATAAAATAAGTATTTGATCTCATAGATAACGTATATATGATTAGCTCGACAAACATGAATTTTAATCAGAATTATCGTTTGCTAATTCTGAATTCGAATTTTAAAACTTCGGTTGAAGTTTTGAGATTGGTCATTTTGGTTGAAATCAACTATTTCAATCCACATCGTCTTTTTTTTTTTTGATGAAAAATACGTTGTATTCAGTATTTGATCCATGAAAGCAGATGAAATCGTTTTACGTGAATCAAATTTAATGTACGCTTGATATTTTAGTTTATGAGATTTTCTAAACTATTTTTATGCCATTTTAATTCTGTTAAAAATAAGATTACATTTTATTTTTTTAACATATCCTTGCAAAAAATAAAAAAAAAGAGAACCGAACATCGAATAGTATCACAATGTTGACAATATGACAGTATGTGTTGATTTAATTTTACTGCTTTTTTCGGAAAATATTTTTTATAGATCCGTATCGCTGGGCTTGGTTACCGATGGCAAAAAATCCGTTCAGCGAGGAAATTGTTGATTTAGTCCTTCCTCAGTTGGATAATATAGATTTCATGCGTGAACTTTGCAATGACTTAAAAAAATTATTCCAGGCAAATTTTCTTTTTTTTTTTTTTTTGTTTATTCCAGTTACTATGATAGGAGTTAGGTTATTTCCAGTAGATTAACCATTTTATAGATGAAGATTTATTGATAAAGCTATATATACGATCAGTTTATAATTTAGGCTAGTATAGAAATAAGCCAAAGATGGTTTATAATTTTTGAATTGTATTTTTTTTTCTTCTTTTTTTGTATGGGTCATATAAATATTTCAGTAGGAAATTCATAATTCATTAGTTTCTGTTGTACGAATTGTGAAAAAAAAAAGATTTATTTTTAATTGAAAAATAAAAAATACGAAAGTTACAGCTTAATTTTACTTAAATGATTTATTGGGATAATAAGGAGTTATGTAAAAAAAAAAGGTAAATTTTATTTAAATGATTATCAAAAGTTAAAGATTGAATGAATGTGACAAGTTTAGCTTTAATTTTGAAGATATTTCAATTTTTCATCCGGGAAAAGAATCGAAATTCTTGCTGAACAATTTTAATTAATTTATGATTTTGCAGAAAGATCCAGGTTTCGACAAGAAAATGTTCGAATTGCAGCTTAGCGTTTTAAGAGGACAAATTTTTAATCTTCGTGAAGCTTTGCGTCTTCGAAAATCACCCCAACAATTAGTTCAGGTGTGATCATTTCTTGAGAACTTAATGTTAGTTTATGACGAAATGTTCTGAAAATTTTAACAGCGAATCTACTTATTTATTGTCTATTTTTATTTCTATACTTATGCAAAATAAATGTTTTAGATGCAACCACAATTGATAGTAGAAGTGAAGCCAAAAAAAAAGCGACGATTACGTTCGTTATCCCATGATAGGCGATCAATGAGTACTACTGATCCAGGTATTGGATTTGATTACTGTTTAATTTCTGGATTGGTACGGAGACTGTTAGTAGCAATATGTTTCTCAAAATTACTGCGGTTTAATGGAAAAAGATAATTTCAATTTCATTGCTTTTACATTATGAGATGATAACTAGATTATGAGAAAGCATGAAAATTACGGAATAATACGATAGTTATTTGTTAATCTCAACGTTTTTGAAGAATAAGTGGTACTTATTCCGTTGGGGATATTGGTTTTAAGTTGTTGTAGTGTCGAAAATTTTGGTAAAATATTTGACGAAGATGATGTAGATAGATAGCGCTGCACTCGAATTTGCTTTATTCTGTTGTTTACTTTATTTTATTTTATTTTCTATTATTTATTTTTTGAATACTAAATATGAATTAAAAGGAAATTGTTAGCACTGATTCTTTAGAACTTGAATTAGTGAGGCTCTAAAACTCTTTATTCAAGATGGGTTATACAGAGATGATGATTGAGCTTTTTTTTTTTTTTATTTTTGTCATTATTTTCTGGGCACAAGCAAGAATAAGCAATAACAGATTAAAAAAGACCTGAAAAGTCAGTCCTAATTAAGTTGATTTCAGGATTAATAGTAGATTTAATCGGTCATGTTTTAGGTGAGGAAAGTCTTACCGATCATCCATCATCATCCAGTATATCACTGTCACAAGCCCAATGGCGAAGTGTTGAACCGAAAACATGGCCTGAAGCATATCAACAAAAGGTTCAAACTCGATCAGCTTTTTTCACTTGGTGGTAAATTGTGGTTAACGTAGTATCCTATACTGATGAATAAAACTGAACATTTGTTGTGTTTCATCAAATCTGATAACGATTGAAAAATTGCGTAATCATCGAAATCATCGTTAAACTGATAAGCAATCTGATAAAAATTGGATATTATTTTCCAAAAAGAAAGAACCAATATGCTCCTGACAAATCATATAAATAGCTAACGGAAACGGTTGTTCATGTTTTGTTTTTAAAGACATTTGAAAAATTTGTTAAATCTTCGAGTTAGGTTAATTGTTAATTGGAACAACAACAGCTGTAATGTTATGGAAAAAAAAAAGAAGGAAAAAATTGGTAATCATGAAGTGTTAGGAAAAGAAAAGAAGATAAGAAAATTTCAATCAACATTGAAATGCAATAGTTGAACGTATTTGTTTGACACAAAAACTTAATGGAACTTAACATTTAGCGACAAATAAATCATTTTTTTTTTTTCTTTCTTTTCTTCCAATCTTACATTTCGAAGAGAATTTTTCTTCTTTTCCATCTTTTTTTCTTTTTTTTTTTGTTTTTTTTTTCTCTCAATGTTTGTAAGATTTCAAGGTAGATAGTTTTATTTTTGAATATATTCCTACACATAGCTGATTTGAGATAGCATATCAAATCGTATCAAACGTAGATTTGAAAGCATCTATTGTTATTATATGAAAATATTTTGTATATCAGTCAATTAAATCATCCCAATTTACAACGACAAATTATGGTAGAATAAATGATAGTGCTTTCATGATATCAGATTCCTTGACCTATGTTTGAAGATTGAATTTATCAGATGTTTTTTTTTTTCCTCCTTTACTTTGCCAATCATCTTGTTCACATTTTTTTTTCGTTTTTTTCTTTTTCTTTTTTTTTTTTTCAAAAAACACCAACTGTTCCTTTAAATAATACTTGCTAAGATTTTCAAAAATTTCAAAATTTAAAATTTTGCTTTAAATAAAAATTCGATTTCGATCCTATTCATGTAAATTTTAAAACAATAGATTACTATTGTGAATTATTTATGTAAAAAAATTCTTTTTTATTTCTTACATATATAATTCACAGTAGTAATTTTTTTGTTTCAGAATTCATAAATTTATATGTTTGTCAGCTGGATCTATTTCTTTGGGATATAAGCAATATTTTCTTACTGATAAAATATAAACCTTTAACAACTAATCAATCAATTTAAACATTATAAATGTTGCTAGTGTTAACCTTAGAAGTAAACTACTAAAGCTTTATTTAATCGAAATTATCATCTCATAAATTCTCAATTATATACGAAATTTTGCGATTACGTCAAATGATGTAACAAAACAATTCGTCGTAAATTTTCATATTTTTAATAATTAATATTAGACAATCTCCTATGACATTCCAGAGCGTGAAGTGATGGTATAAAAATGAAATGGGACAAAAAAAAATAAATTGATTTTCTTATTGTTCATTTTAAAATTTAATGATATTATTGAGATGATTGAGAATTTCACACTGCTTAGGTATTTCGAGAAGTGTGAAAATAAAAAAGGTAAAGAAAAAAAAATGAAAATTTAAAATTTCATTCCGTTACCTTTCTCTTGTCTAATGTTTGTTCCATGAGGCTATATTTAAACTGTAAAAAATTGAGAACAAAAAAAAAATTGGAATGACCTGATTATTGAAACCATATGATTCAGTTAAGTGTAATCATTTCCGGATGTTTAAAAGAAGATTTCCCTACTATTACAGAAAAGGAAAAGAGATAGATAGAGAGAGAGAGAGAGAGAGAGATAGGAAGAGAGATGAGAGCTATATTAATCTGTGAAAGATTTGTGAAGCGTAAAATACTTTAAAATTTGTTTACATTAAATATGTAGCTGTGTCCTTTATCAAAATCATTGGGATAGTTTGATTTAATTCTATCCGAAAAAGTGGGAAACTGTATCATTTTATTCAAATGGTAACATCATCACTGATGATGACAACAACAGTGATGATTAAATGACAGAATAGAACAGATCAGGAAAAGAATGAAGGAAGAAATGAAATTGTTGTGTTATCCAATACGTATGTCCATGTTGTATACAACAGAGAAAATGGTACAAGCGCAAAAGGACCGTCCAAAATTGCTCTTTCACTTTCGCATATATTTAAGAAGACCGATCCGACTCATCATTTTTGCATATTTTTAGAGGACAAAATCAGTCAAATTCTATATTATTTTCTCAATCATATACGCTCTTTTTTTTTTTTTTTTTTTTCCCGCATTACCATTTATTTCATCCTGACAATCATTCTCTCTCTTTCTCTCTCTCCCTCTCCCTCTCTTTCTCTCTCTCCCTATATATATATAACTTTCTTTTTTCCTTCTAAAAGATTTTTATCAAATAAAAATCCATTTCTTTTTCTTTTTTGTACTTATTTAATAATTATAAATTACTTACCAAATAATATTATATGATATAAATAATGCATATATATATTATATATTATATATAGCTTATACGAGAATGGAATTCAAATCTATCATTTAATATATTTTGTTGTATAAATATGATCATTCAATAGTGATGCATGCTTTTTATTTGAATACAATTATTCATGTTGCAAGCAAAAATGTATTTTTCAAATGGGTATCAAAGATTTTTAGTGCTTTATTGAAGTGATATATATATATATTTATGTATGGTCGATTATTTGTTTACATAATTGTTAATAACATGAATTCCGTAATCGTAAAATACTTCTTTTGAATGCTTTACAAATCATTTCTATTTATCTTTTTATCATCATTTATTTCATTTCACAATCATTATCTTTTCCTTTTCATCTTTTCAATTTTTGTTAAAGAAGGCATCTTTTTTTTTTTTTTTTTGTATATAAATATAAATATAAATATATTTGTTCTAAAATAAATTTATGAAGGAAAATTCTTTTTTTCATTACAATTAATTTTTATTTATTATTATTAATATTGTATTGTACTATCATCCAAAACTCTTCTTCTTTTTTTTTTCTTTTTTTTTATTGATAAAATTTGATATGGTAGCTTCTGATAAGCTTAAGAGGAAAATGTTAATTTGTACATTCCATACAAAATTTCTTCTTTTGCACAAAAAAAAAAAAGAGAAAAAATTAACAATCATTAGAACTTATCTTTTTTTCAAATCGTCATTTCTTACTGTATCGATTAAAATCAAAAATTTTGCCGTATTACAATTTTATGTAATATTTATTTGAATATAGTCATATTCTTATATTTAAATAGAAATTTAAGTATACTTATACACGTGTAGTTATTCCCAAGTAAACGTATATACGAGTGTTATAAATAGAATATTCAATTACAGGTACCATTTTCAAGTAACATTTCTTTGTAATAACAAAAAAAAAAAGATTGCATAAGTCCTATTTTTCAATTCTTTTACGTATCCATGAAACTTTTCTTCTTATCGTTTCTTTCTTTTCTTTTTTTAGGAAAAAAAAGGCTTTAAAAGATTTTAAATAAATTGCAATAAAAGGTATGGAAACAGTTTTTTTTTTTTTTTTGGAATCAAATGAAATTTCTAGAATTCAATCATTTTTTTAATACTTCGATATTATTATAATGAGAAGAAGTGAATTTAAAAGATTTCATTTTCTCTTTCTGAAAATTTCATTTACTGAAGGACAATAACTTCTAATGAAATATTTTCCCAACATTAAAGTAGCTTCGTGTTTGTTTAAATTGAGTTTAACCATTGCCTTAATTGGTACTAATTGCGACACTTGAACTTGAACTTTCACGAAGGACAAATTTCTCTCTCATAATTACTTGGTAAGCAGAAAATTGTTGTCATTTTCATTGACTTCTCGAATTGGTATCCATTTAACTTTCTATCAGTTTCCTTTTCGGAATTTATGATTGAATGAGGAAATTTTTACTTTAAATTCAAATTTAAAATGAATTGTTTCTTTCATCAGTGCTTTTAAAAGTCTCAAAAGATGGAATGTTGCAACTAGCAGTAAGAAATTTGACAATTTCTTACTGAAAATAATTCCTATCTTAAATTATCTAACATAACCTTTGCTTGTTAGATTTATTGAATGTGAGGTATGATTGTCATTTATAATTTTGTTTTGAAAATTTCACACTATAGAGTATTTATTCTAAATGTGATAAAATTTACAAATTCAAATATCTTTCATCTTTTCCCTTTCCCCCTCTCTTTCCCATTCGTTTCACTTCATGATGAAACTATTGAAAATGACAAATACATAAATTAAATCATCCTAATAATTGAAGATTGCAAAAAAAAAAAAAAAAAAAAAAAATATTTTTATAAATTCATATAATAAATTCAAATGTAAGTATTGTACAAATTATAGCATTGACAATTTTTTATTTCACTTTATCCTTGGCCTGAAATTTCTGGATTATTTATTTTCAACATTATTGGCTTTTTTCCTCCCCTCACCTCTCCTTGTTTTCCCTTCTCGTTTTCTCAACAAAAAAAAAAAAAAGGGAAAAAAAAAAGAAAGAAAGAAACTTTTAATACAAATTTGATCGTTACAATCATCGTTCATTCCTTCTATTATTATTATTATTATTATCAAGATTTCCGGATTCATATTTTTTCCAATCAAACATCATCATTTAACCATTGAAGTGTGTTTAACAAGAATTTTGAAAATTGCCATCATATATACTAACTGTTCTGTTATACGGATGAATCAATAATTCAGGACAATGACATACGTTTGTCAATTTGACGACAATTACAATTGGATTATTTTTCTTATTGTGTATGCATGTTGCATGTATGCATGCATGTTATGTGTATGTTTAAGTATTACAATGTTAAAAATGGCTTCATATATATATATACATATATATTGAATATATTTACGATTAGAAATACAAAATTTGATTATTGGAAGATGATTTTGATAGAAAGAGCTTTGCCGTTATTAGGTAATGGTGAGGTCATCGTAGTAATTGTTGTAACTTTTCAATTCTTTTTAATTCACCTCACCGAAATATTTTCATCGTTTTATTAGCACTTAAAATATCTTTCAATATCATTTATTTCATTACCATTTTGTCTTAAAATTTTTTTTTTTTACGATAGTTTTTATGATTGCAATTTCTAGACATTATTATCATCATCGTTATCATTATTGATATTTTCCTTATCAAAATCATTTAAGGTACGATAGACACAAGTTAACATCATAAACTATCAACTAACAGTGGTAATAATAGTACTGTTCTCCGTTAGTTTGATGTTTCTAAAATCTTTCACGATACCATGGATTAAGATGATGTTGTTGTAAAAGTTATAATTCAACCTGTTTCATTTTTCATTTTATCATCTTTAATAATGTTAAAATGATTATAAATCTGATAGTCCACTATGCCATACAGCAAATATTACTTGTTTTCTGTATTACAACTTCCTTCATATATCCGTCAAATTGCATATATTTGATTGGAATCATTTTTATTATATCCTTTAAATTTTTGTAACTGTAACATTCGGAAGTTTAGTTTATCATAAATGTGGGAGAATTTAATAATATATAAATTTGCTAATTACTTTTGGAAATATATAAATTGAAATTCAATAATCTAAATGACATAAATAAGTAAATAAATATATAAAATGGATTTTCGAAAAAATAAGATATTCGAATTATTTGATAAATTTTCCCTTAATGTTTTTGTACATGATATACTTACTCTGTATATGCAATAATACTATTCACTACCTACCGGATGTTTTTGGTAGAATTTATTACAGTTTGAAATTTGTTATACTAGAAAATATTTTTCGATAAACATTTATTTTAATGGGAACATTTTAAATTGCATGCTTTAACCTCGATGTAATGAAATCAGTATCATCCTTATTTATTATTATTATTATTTTTATTTATCACCACCTTTTTATTACTATTGTTTTATCATTATTATTATTATCATTGCTATTTATCATTATTACTATCATTGATATTATGAATATTATTATTATTACTCTAATCACTATTACTAATTTCCTCTATTAAATTTGAAACTTTTTGCATATTTTCTTTAACTTTAATTTTCCTTTCAGATTTTCTCACTATTATTGTTCACATTTTTCTATTTCAATTTGTTACCATACATACAATGCATTAGCATAGCCATTATTGATTTTCTATTCGATTTCAGGTTTTTTTTTTTTTTTTTTTTTTTTTTTTTTTTTTTTCTGATATAATAATTAAATTTACTAGGAATTTTGACATTGAATTTTGGTAAAAGTGTTATTCTTATTGCTATTGTTCGTGTTGTTGCTATTGGTCATCAGCAAAATTCCAATAGTAACGAACGAAATGGAATTCTTCCCAAATGTGATAATATGAAATTTCTATTTGCAGTTTCTTTTTTTCCTTTAAATTTGAAATTTTACTCATTAGTATGAAATTTTCACTGCATTAGATACATCTAGAAAAATAGATTCATTCAAAGTTATTATTTTGCATAATTACTTCTGAACATAATTATATATTTTTTGTGTAAAAAAAAAAAAAAAAAAGTTAAGCATTTTGGATTTATATTTGAAAATTTCGAAATTCAACACATAAATTTCGCATTTTTTCCTTTTCTTAGATTTTCATAATTGTACTAAACTATTTCACTTCCTTAATAAAAATTTAACAATTTTGTTACAGTTCGTTTCGACATAAAAACATCAAAATTATTATTTTCAGTCGTCATGTTTTATTTAATTGAGAAATACAAATGTCAACTGTATTTTTCCTATTGCAAAAATATTTTTCTAACATTTATGAAACAAAATGAAATTATGATAAACTATATCGTTTATCTCTATCTTATATTTTCCTCTCTTTTTGTAATACTTTGACAAATTAAAAATTATTACAATATTTTCAACCATAGCATTACAATTTCTTCCCTACTATATTGATGGTATTAATTTGTCCTAAATTTATTCTTAATTTTGATCTTAATAATCTTAGATAACTTTATAATTTCATTCTTCTCCCAAATAAACAATTCTTCTCATTCTTTCATGACAATTTCATCTTCTCATCATTTATTATGTACTTTGTAAGTTTGTCTCCATAAAAATTAAGGAAACGTCGAAAATATGCGGCAAACATAAATAAACAGGCATGCAGTAAAATAAAATGATAAAAAAAGAAAATAAAAGAAAAAAAAAAAAAAAAAAAAAAAGTGAGTGGCAAACAAAATTGAATACCCTCCATTTCATAGTTCAAATGAAATAGATTAAGGATTGAATTTCTATCTTTACCTTTTATTCTCATTACAATTTCTCCTACTTTATATTCAGTTGTTCACTTATCTTATTATATTGTCAATCTTTTCTATTTTAAAATTGATTTTGAAAATGCCATTTGAAATTTGATTTCAAAATTAGCATTTCAATTTTTTTTTCTAAATTAACATTTTAACATATCGAAAAAATTTTTTATCTTAGTAATTGATGTAATCAACAAAATTTGATAATATCTAACTGTTGTAAATTATCGTTTGTTGTTTCATTCATTTATTTTTTTATTATTTTTTTTTTTTTGCATTGATACGTGTATTGATAGATGTACAAATAGATGATTGATTGATTGATGTAAATGGATGCTTTGTTAAACTGTTGTGTTTCTGAAATCATTGATGAAATTTTCGAAATTTTTACTTTCTTTTTTGTTTTCCACAGATAATAATTTCAAAATATATTTATTAAATCAATTTTCATCGAAAAAAAAAAAAAAAAAAAAGTCTGTCAGTAATATTGACTGATGATGAAATTAGAAATCCTAAATGGTAAAGGCTTACTGTCAAAAACCGCCTCATTATGCGCGAAATATTTTAATGACATGAAGAAATTGGCAATTTTGATAATATGATATGTGGTATAATATTTCTCATCGTTGTACGTTGAATACATCAATTTTCCAAAGTATGAAAGAACTTGTTTTCGTATCAATCAATCAATCAATCAAAGAAAGATTATTAAATAATGGATGAATGGTGAATGATGCCATTATAAATAAACGTCGGAAGAGATATTTTCACGTTAAATGAGGTAAAATCTAAGAAATTGAAATTATTCCATATCAATTTAATTGTAATTTGAAAAAAGGAAAAAAAAAATTAAAGAATGAAAAAAAAAAAAGTGGCATTTTATAATTACGTCTTTTTTTTTTTTCTTTTTGATAATGATTGCCGTATGATTGATTTGGTCATTCATTCAAATCCATTTGATATATTTGAATGAATTAAATTTTTACTTTGTAAAAATTTAAAATGTATTCTGGATTACTAGTAATAATTGGTAACTGTTAATGGTTGTTACATTATGGATTAGATAGGATAAATTGAACAATGTATTTTCCACTTGCAAACAATAATTTTCATATCGATTAATTTTATTTTTGCCTCAAATTTAGTCTATAAAATTGAAAATTTACCCTTTTTTTTCCTCTTTTTTCTTTTCGTTTGTTTTTTTTTTTTTTTTTTTTAATCTTTTTAAAACTTTTATCTTCGTTTACATTGTAAATATAGCAAATGCATTTTATCATTTTTATACCAAATATGTTTTTTTTTTTTTTTGAATATCCACAATATATTGTTAGCATTTTTGCCTAATGTCAACTTCAATACCATTTATTGGCAAAAATAGGTTAGGAAATGGAAAAATTTTGTCGTTAAAAAAAAAAAAATGCTAAATGTGCAAATTTATTCGAATATATTTAAGTTGAGTAGTAATTGATACTAGTAAAAATGATAATGATAATGGTAATAGTTCATGATTGGAATAATAATACTGATAACAATACTGATGATAATAGTGGTCAATAATAGCATTGATAGTGATGATGATGATGATAGTGATAATATTACTGATAGTGAAGATGATGATGATGATGATGATAACAGTATTGATAGTGATGATATTACTGATAGTAGTGATGATGATGATGATGCTGATAGTGATAATATAACTGATAGTAGTGATGATAATGACATGATTGCTAACTTATTGTGTTGCTGTAGCAACGATGTTGATCGAAAACGCGACACTATCTGTATGTGTTTAGCATTGCATTGATTAACGTCTTATTTCAGTGTATTATCGGCTTCAAGCAACACTTTTTCCCATCTCTCGAATTCTTCCTTTCTTTCTTATGGAAGGTCATTCAGCTACCATTACCTTAACTCTTTTTCCTTCTACCTCTACCTCTTCCTATCACTTCCTCTACTTTTTCCTTTCCCTCTCTCTCTCTCTCTCTCTCTCTACCTCTACCTCTACCTCTCACTGTATCCGCAATGTACCGAACTGTTCGCTTCATCACTACTACTTCCACTACTACTACTACCACTACTACTATTACTACTAACTACTACTACTATTAATACTACTAATTGTTACTAATTACTACTCCTACTAGTACTATAACCTAAGCTTAAGAAGCGCATTAATAATAGTAATAGTAACAATAACAATAATATCATTATCACTGTTATTGTTGTTGTTGTTGTTGTTGTTATTGTTATAATAATAGCAATATATATGTATGTTTGCAAATTAATTTTGATCATTATTTGAATGAAAAAAAAATATTAGCATTAACAAATTTATGCAAAAAAATTAAAGGAAAAAATGATTATATACAATCATTTTTTTTCCTTTTCTTTTTGTTTTTTTTTTTATATTTGCTTATTAACATTTGCATATTCAAATATTTATTTATGGTATTTTTTGTTTTTTTATTTTTCTTATTCTTGTAAAATTTTTAATGTAATTGATACTTTGTTAATTGAGTAGATGAAAATGTGGTTCATTTGTGCTATAAATTTCTATTTCAGAAAATTATTGCTCAAATTGTTATTGTTAATTGTACTATTATTTACTACTTATTTTACTTTGTATTTTTGCGAAATTTTTATCACTTTATTAGTGTTAATGTATGAGAAAAAAAAAAAAAAAACAAAAAAACAAAAAAGGAAAAAATTCTCAATTACTTTAAAAATATCATCCATAAGCATATTTAAATTTAAAATAAGCTTTAATAATACTAACAAATTCATGCATATATATGTATATACTTTTTTACATTATGATAGATTATCCGGTTTATTAAGCATTATTTTAAATAACATATTCCGGATACATTTTATTTCATACCTTCTCTTTTCTCCTCATCTAATATCCTAATTTGAATATGCCCATTTAAATTTTTTTTTTTTTCTTACCTCATTCTATTCGGATTTTTTTTGGATAATTCATTTCCATTTAAGAGAATCTAAAGTTTCATTATTCTTCATGTAGTTATTGTTCATCGTCTATTATCTTCTTCCGTCGTGACATCATTACATTTTGTTGTTAATTATGATAATTTTGAATTCCCATCAAAATACGAACAATGGAGACGCTTGGTGAAGGTAATATGTGACGAGTACGAATTAACTGGAATTTTAAAAATGCTGAATAATTGGTTTTAGTAAAGGACGAATAGTTCTTATTTCTTTCTTCCTTTTCCCATACAAAAATTGAACTCTTTTCAACTTGAACAATAAAAAATTTTTGCATTCTTTAACAAATGAAATTAAATTTCGCCAATACTAACACTTTCTTTTTTTTCCATTCTTTTTTCTTCCTCTTTTTTTTATTCTTATAACTAGGTGATAAAGTTATGAATTGAGATAAGCAGTTCGGGAAAATCTTTTAAATAAGAAAAACGATTAATGAAATGAAACAATTGTAGGTTTAAAATCTTATGTCAACATAAGGATTTTTTTAAATCTACACCATATTCGAATATTATGAACTTTCAAAATTCCTTTCAAATAATTAATTAGTAAATCTCGAGGTAAACCTCGAGATTTACTAATTATTTGAAATTTTTAAGCTATATTTGGTTTTAAATTCGAAGCGTTAACAAACAAACATTTGTACTTCAAACATTTTCTTAACTTAAAGATTTTCTTTTATGTATAGCTGTTATCTTTTCAAAGAATTATAATTTTGCTATTTAATGAAAAAATAAGCTGGAAATTAAATCATAAAATTGAAGTTAAATAAATTTTCTTTTCTAAAACTATAATGATGTAATATTTTATGTATTTTTAAATATATCACTCGTCATTTGATAACGAAACGTTTACCACCGTTGGATATTTTTGCTTTTTTTTTCCGTTGCAAAAATTTATTTACCAATTAATGCTACTATTTCTCAGATATGGCAGATACAACGTCATTTTACGATATTGGCGGATATCGTGAAAATGTTCGACGTTATAAGGAAGGTATTGAACAACTCACTGATATCCAAACAATGATTAAGGTTCCTTTTTTTGTTTCCTTTCCCTCTCTTGTACATTTTCTCAGCAGTTTTTCTTGTTTTAATATTTTCATTTTCTAACCATTTAATGTAGTAATTTAGTATATGATTATTAAAGCTTCTTTTTTCTTCACTATCTATTCCATTTTGTTATAGAATTTTTTTTTCTTGTTCAGAGATTTTCATTTATATCTGTTTGCTTTTTCACGTGCTTGTTATAACATTCATAGCTATTGCAAGTTTTAAGTTTATAACAAACGTAAATTTTATGTATGATTATACTATTTTTGCGTTTTCTCTCATCCATTTTGTTATCTGATTTCTTTCGTTTTAGCATATTTCCTATATGTTTTCATGTATCTCTTATTACAGGCGATACTATCATTTCTTTGCATTCTGAATTCTATAAAAGTTCATATACAACCTCTTATAGGTTCATAGGTATCCTTTTGGTGGAATATTAAGATGTTTTTAAATGTCATCATGCATGATTGAAATATAGATTACGTCAGAAAGGATGTATAATTATAGTTTGGGAAGAATAAATATTCTTTCCTGTAATTTGTTGTTGTAATTTTCTTTTTATTTAGTAGATTTTCGCTGGTTTCAATCATTAACATATATTTATTTTAGGAAAGGATAGATATTGAAACAAATTACAACAAATGCTTGCAAATTTACTACGACAAATGGTCCGATCATGTTGGTGGTTTAGCAAAATCAGCAATACAGGCGGTTTGGAAAGATGTGTTGGAGGAAAGCATGGAATTACAACGATTACATGCAAATGTTCGAGATCGGATATGTGACGAGGTTACTTGCTTTTGAGCTTAGTAGGGAAATGCAGTACATAATACTGATATGGATTAGTTTTACCGCATGGTCACTATTTTCTGCGAGCAGAAAGATTAACGTAGGTGGCGTGAAGTTTGTTAGATTAAAATCAGGCGCATATTTTGAGGGTACATATTTTTTTTAAACTTGAAGACTTGTATAATTTCATGAACTTCTTTGCATGCTGTTAGATTCGAAACTTTATTGTATTTGATTTAAGCATTATTTTATAGTTGTTTTCCTTTTTTGAAGCTTATTGCATCAGAAGTATCGACAGTTATTACCAGCAGGTGTTTAAACATTAGTTTGGCCATTATGATCTCCTCCTAAGACAAATGTATGGTTATATCAGGCAGCATTGTTGTCACCATATCAAATGATATACTTAAACATCACAGTCCAGATAAATCTGGACATCACAATGAGCAGATACTTTCTTTCAGATTCTGAAGACAGTTACGCTTTATCTAAAAGAGAATCATCATCCATCGGCATTTCGGGCATCAAAAGAAACGCGTGAAGTTGAAGATGATTTTGAGAGAGCACAACGATCCTGGCGACGACAATTCGAAAAAGTTGAAAAAGCCAAGAAAGCTTATCATGTAGCAGCAAGATCAGAACGATCCGCCCAAATACAGGTGAAAATTAATTGAATTCTTCTGCTCATTCTAAACCCTACAAGAAAATCAAAACATAGCTATGGACTGAAGACTCTCACGTTTACGCTTGACTTTTTTTTTGATTTGAAGATTGTGATTCCAGATATTTTTGAGACTTTATTTTTCAAATAATTCATACAAATAAATTCAGATGAAAAATGCATGTGGCGATGCAGCCCTCTCACCGGATATGCAATCGAGATATCATGATCGTTATCAGAAATGTCAAGATGAACTGGCGAAATCCGAAAAAGTTTATCGTTCTACATTGGACGATTTATACCTCTTGAAAAAAAATTACGTATCGCATATGAATGATGTATGTTATACACATATATACACTATCAAATGCTCATTATTATTTTATTTTCCTCCTTTCTCATTTCCTTTCCATATATACTTTTGTTCTTTTCGACTTCATAAATGTTGATTATGATCGATTTTTTCCAAACTGACTTATAGTCTTTTGTAAAATGTTCTTAAAATATAAATGAAGTCGTTTTACTATCGAAAGATCGATTGTGTTTTTTTCAGGTCTTCGAAGCATGTCAAATGAAGGAACTGAAACGTTTGAAATTTACTTTTGAGATGCTTTCCAATCTGCAAAAAGTCTGCTCCGATTTAGCATCTGCTACGAAGTAATAATAACATTTATTGAGTGTAGTTAATTGCGAATTTGAAGTGTCAAATAATTACTTGAATACCAGTTCATGATGTCATGTCAGTGTTGGTTATGATTTCGTGAATTAATTGAAAACTTTTAATGTTCCACTAGTAATTAATTCATTTATTTTAGACCAGTAATTTATTATCAAGCTTATGATATTGTATGGGTGTAAGATTTTGTATCACTACTGTTAAATGAGATAAATATGGAAAATTTATCATATTTACAGATTGAATCATTTGCATCGTAATTTGGAAACGAAATTTGTCACGGATAATACTCGTTTCAATAACGACTTGGAAAATTGGTCAAAAAAGTATGGTCCTGAATGTGAAACCAAATGGCCAGTTTTTGAGGTGAGTTTACAACAGAATGGATAACTGTACACAAAATATATTTATTTCGTGGTAAGTGTATAGGTTTTTTTCCATTTAACTTCCATTTACACGCGGAATATTTTGCAATTAATTCTAGCCATTCATACCGTCGTTGAGTTCTATTACATCCCGGAAAAAGAAGAAGGATGGCGAAGTTGTCCTTATGAAACAAACATTCAAAGATGATGATGGTCATGGTAATTCAATCTACTCGACTCCGAGTTCAATCTTGCAAAGTACTCAGTTAACGACGCCAAGTTCCATACCTACTAAAACATTCGTAAGTGTTTTGTGACAATTAATCCATGTCCTTTTTACGATTGAAACCTGAAAACTGATGAATTGTCACGATGTAAAAATATGAAATTTTTCAACGTTTTGCCAAGATTTCAGATTTATTTGAGGATTTGAGTTCTTGAATTTTAAGATTCCTGATATTGAGGAGGTCCCTGTGGATCGTGCTAATGGGACATTATCGAAAAATAAGACGGAATCAGTCACTGTGCAAAATTGCAAGGAACCGACTTCATCAGTCTCGACACATCCACATACCGATCAATCCTCAATGATTGTTGTCGATGTGGATAATGCCGACAATAAGCCTGGTGAATCCTCGCCTACCGAGGATGTTAAGCCTTATACAGCAAAAGTACTTCATGATTATGATGCTCAAGACGATGATGAATTATCTCTCAAGAAAGGTATTTCAAAACTTACATCAGTTAACATTGAGTTAATAAGAATGAAATGATTTCTTCGCTATATTTTCCCATTTTCATGTGCAGTTTGAATCATTTTTCACAATAAATTCTTTTTTTCTTTCTCTTTGATCAGCTTTTGGATGAAGCTTGGCCAGCTTTTTGAGCACAAGTGTAAATTATCATAGCTAGTTGTCTTATTCTCATTCATTTCTCTCTCTTTTCCCCTCTTCTTCCTCCACTTTGTCCTTAAAGAGCTCGTTTTCACTAAGCTTTAGTAATGCTTCTTTTTTTGGCAAGCAGGAAATTATCGTTGATATCATTTACCCAAGTAATTCGCCTATCATCATGTTTATGTTTTCCAAGTAATTAATTCCTTTTTTTGTTTAATGTTTATTATTGTTTATTTGCTCCAAAAGTAATTTGTTCGACAGTTAAGGCTTTTGTCATTATTTTTAGGTGAAAGAATCACTGTGCTTAGTGGTCCGGACCACTTGAACTGGAGTTTGGGTATGAAGGATGAGCGAACCGGTTTCTTTCCAGCTTCATTCGTACAAAAGCTATAGTGATGTATAGGGGGAAAGCGTTTTATTTTCCGTTGCCATTTTAGGTAATTAATGATAATAGTGGTTGTGACTATTGAACTTTATCGTAATTTTAAATCCTGATTTATTTTATTTTTTTTTTATTAATGATCTGTTCTATATTGATTTTAAAGTGTAAGAGTAGTAAGTTATGTTATTGTATTATGACTTGTCCTGCTCCAGTTATACATTCTATTTTTTTTATGCCTGAAAATATTCCATCGCTCTCATTTGCTTCCAATCTATGTTCTGGTATTATTCAATTCCAATTTATTAATTATTCACTATTAAGAGGAAGAAATCTCAAAATTTGCTTCCAGCATAAATCACCACTGAAGCCTAAAGATCTTTCTGAAATGGCACATCTAGCAAGATTCATGTGATCAGACTTGTTCAAACGTTACTTGGAATGAAATTAAACATGCCTGATATTTTCATTACATAATTCATTTACTACAACAGACTTTTATATGCTAGCTGTTATACTCCTCTATCTTCAGCACTACCATCATTTTCTCTGCATTCAACGTTTCGTGAAATTAACTCCTCCATCTGTTAAATTGCTAATTCACTTGCTATTCACGGAATGACACACCTAGCGTGATGATGATTTATCTGAAAACAAATCCTAGACGGCAAATTATGCTTAATCAGGTCAAAATAATGCCAAAATTTTACTGCTTAATTGGTTTTGGTCTATTATAACCCAGGCGATAATTTATCAATTAGCTAAAAATCATGGTTGTGTTCAAGATGAACGATAATGATGGTAAAGAATAAATGAGGAATCATGATTCGCGCTGTTGTATCTTCCTCTAGTCATCGTAATTATTTCTGTTCACAATTAAATTAAGTTGTTTTTATACAAAGTTTAGCCGCATTGACAATTAATTGTCAGTTTTCCTACTAATATTATTACATGCAATTCACTAATCGTTCCTGAAATTCTAATGCTCCATTTGGTTGCCTTATGTTTTAACAAATATTCATTCTTTTTTTTTCTTTTATTTTTTGAAAAAAGTAATTTTATTTCTTATAAAATTAAACAATTTCCATTGGTTGTTACATTCGAGTTTTACATATATCCTAACTTTCACATATCCAAGGGAATAATGTCTAACAAATAAAATCCCTTAGTGTTGAGTCGATTTTTCATAAAATATGCAAAATTGTGAAATAGTTGGAAGTAATGAAGCATATATGATTCATTCACAACACTACATTTAATATTATCCACAGCTAATCCCATTTTTGATGATGTATGTGGAATGAGAAAATACCAGTTATTTTCAGCAAATCTGTTAGTGGTGAATTCTCGTTGAGTGTTTTTTTTTTTTTTTTTTTTTTTCACCTTCCAAATAAAACAAAACTTTAGCTTTTAGTGACTATTTTCAAGAAAGAAGCCTAATTGTTGGTAATCACTGATCATTGTTTAATGAGGTCTAACATTCATCCAAATGTATGAAAATTTAATTAATTGCGATGAAAAGATTACGTCTGGACGATGGTCATTTGAAAAGTCTCTGCATCATCTTCTATTGATTCTTTCAATTGCAAAAAATTCCTGAATATCCGGACATTTTCCCACTTCGTATTTCTTTCATAAATAATTAACAAGTTTAGATGATAACTTAACTCTTAGCACAATGCCTTAGTGACTTACATGTTGAATTTTAACAATTTTGCTGTTGCCATTGAAATTATCGATCTCATTAATGCTATAAATTATAAAATTAGATCAAATAAAATAAATGCAATTTTTTTTTTTTTTTTTTAAATTAACCCATCGATAAATGTGAAATATTGTTACTTCTAACGAAATTATCACTTATTATTGATTGGTGATATAAATGAATGATGTGTAAAGTGTTGTGTAATTAATTGAAGTAATAGTAGCAATTATAAAAGTATGCTCATTATAAACAGAATACATTTGTTAACTTTTTCATAACTTCATCCTTCCCTCTTCTTTTTCAATTACACAATAGTAGTATATCATGAAACTAATAACTATCATTCTTTTGTATTTAATTATAAAATTTTAAACTTTCGTTTCATTTGATACATGAACAAAATATCCCATGAAACATATTTCTTCTCTCCATTATTGAAAGTTATTTTCGACAAATTTTAAAATCTTTTTTAACAAATGCTTTATTATTAGTAAGTAGGAAAAATCGAAGTAACTAACATATACATAACCAAATGGATGTAAAAACTTCTATGCTAATATTTCTATCAATTTAATATTATAGTAATATGAATGATAATAATGATAATGATAACGATTAAAGCGGGTAGTATAAAGAAGGAGAAATGATGAAACGACAAAATAGGATTGATTTTTATGATATATATATATATATATGAATGGGGCTAGACAGAGGTTATTTTGATTGTTGTTTAGTTTGACGTATTTTTCTATTTTGATTTGTATAGAGCGAAAAATATATGTTAGCTAAACGGATGGCACCTGTTTCTAAATGGTTTTTTTTTTTTTTTTTTTTTTTTTTTATTTCAAAAACATAACATACACATTCTTCAATGATTTTTCCCATCTCTCTTCTTTTTCATTCCCTTTCAAAAACTTCATTGCTTCTTTCATTTCTCATCTATACATATTTATAAATTTATAAATAAATGATGTTGCATTTATTTTATTTAAAATTGAAATTTAATTTAAGTCTTTTCTTTTCCTCTTTGTCAATTTGTTTCTTTTCTTTTTTTTTTTTTCTCTCCAACTTTTTGTATAACTATAAGTAATATTTTGAAAAAAAAAAAAAAAAAAAGTTGATTTATTCGGTTTATTTCTCAATAATAGTTGTTATTTTATAAAATGGTAAGAATTAGAACGATTAATGTATATTTTAATTTGTACAAAACAGCTATAAGATTGGTAATAATGCAAAATTAAAATATTTTTTCTTTTTAATTTAAATTAGAAAAAAATTGATATCCGAAATAGTTTCTGGACAATTTTTCATGGAAAAAAAATATATGTATAAAAACTAAATTAATTTAATTAATTTATGATAATTGTATTGCTATTTTCTAAAATTAATTGTTATTTTTGTAGTAATTTTTTGACTTCTAAAATTTGCATTTCTTATTGTAAATTCTGTCATTGGTACTTATTTCATCTATTGATTTACAATTGATTGAAACTAATTTGAAAAGTGTTATTTGCATTATTGATAACAATCATGCTGTTATTTATCAATAATTTTCTTTTTGAAAAAAATTTTTTCATTTTTCTCCTGCCATTATAACTTTTGTATATCATTGTTGGACAAAGATCATAATAGTAGGAAAGTAAATATAAATTTTGGAAAAAAAAAAGTATGCTTTCATTATTTTCCTTTTTTTTTTTTTTTTTTTGTTTCTCGACATTTACATTTGAGGATTACATTTATCAATCATATTCAATTCATTTCATGAAGTCAACAAGTATATTCTCTGATCAAAATTTTATTTAAAATACTTTCTGACAATCTACATTTTCATCATCTGTTGATTGATAATTAAAAGGTTACTGTCTTTTTCTGTTTTTCTCTTTCTTTTCCCTCCCGTGAATTTTGTTATTTGTAATAATGTGACATTTGATTTTTGTTCATTTCAATTTTCTGTCAATTTCGATTTTATTATTTTGATGTTCCACTTTTTAATACGGCGGTTTCAGTTTTTGAGTTCGAATATTTTCAATTCTTCCATTTTACTTTTCAAATTCAAATTTCTTGATTGTTCTATTTTAGTTTTTAAATTTAAACGCTTTTATTTTCACTATTTTAAGATGGCATTTCTTTGTTGCAATGTAAGTAACCATTTTCTTTTCCTTTTTTTTTTTTTCTCTCTCTCTCTCCTTGAAATTGCTCTTTATTCTTGGATAATTGTTAAAGTATGAAATGTTTCTTTTGAAACATGAAAATGGACGATTAAGAAATTCTCTTTCTATAAATGAATGTAGAATTTATTTATTTATTTAAATAATATAAAAGGAATCTGGCAAGTTCTCAATTACATAAATGAAATATGGAAACATTTGCTTCAAGAAGTGGGAAAAAACTTCAATATTCTTTATCAATTTTATTATCACTGTTAAATTACTGTTATTACTAAAATCATTATCATCATCGTCAATTAACAATTAGTGTGATGAAAGATTTGATTATTGTAGGGAATATTTTGGAATTTTAGCTTGATTAGATTGAATTATAGTCATAATCTAAAACTTTTTTAACTTTAACAAAGAAAATCGTTTATGTAATTTTGCTAAGTGTGCAAAAATTGGGCATTTAAAAATTTTTTGGTTTTAATTAAAAGATGAAATAATCAATCAAGTAGTCTTTTTTTTGTTTTCATTGTTACTCTCATGGTTCATAATCATCAAAATCATTATTGTGCAGGATCTATCATCTTTCCCTTGATTATTCTTTATCATCATCATCATCATCATCATCATCATCATCATCATTAACAACAACATCATCATTTACAGTGGTTTTGGAATCCTGAATTATTGGCTATAATCCTGTTTGTACCGTATGATTATGGCATGTTTCACCTACCCGTATGATTATGCAATATTCTATAAAATTTCGGTTTAAAAGCTTTGTTTTGAAATAAAATTTTCATTCTACACGATTGAAATAGGTCTTTCATTTTCCCAGCGAAGTTTTTCCGATGCAAATTCCTGAAAGCCTTTTTTTTTTTTCTCTCCTCTTCTCTTTCTTCTTATCCTCTTCTCTATGAAAATTTTAAGCTTGTGTTATTGATGAATTTTTCTTTCTCTAACTTTGTGCTTTCACACATTGTAAAGTAATTTACCTTTTTACTTCAATTTTTTTTTCTGAAATTCAATTTCAAAAGTGGGCTTTCTTCTCCCAAACTTCTTTGCCTCAGTCTTCTTCAAACCTTTCTTTACTTAACAAAATTTCAGTTTAAAAAACAAAAGGAAAGAAAATTCCTCATATAAAAATGTTTGTTTCACATCATTGAAAATGAAAATTAACGCTTCTATTTTCCGAAAAAAAAAAAGATAAGGATGTTGTTCGAACATACTTAGGAGTTTAATTAGTTAAAATTTATAATCAATATTAGTTACTGGCTATGGATCTCTCTGTTTTTGATTTTTGATTTTTCTTAAAGGGAAAGAAAAAAAAAATCATTTCTACTGAGAAAAAGACTTGACATCCGAAATCGTCACAATTCTGACGATAATTATAATTATCATGATTACGATTATGAAATTATAAAAACGTTGAAATACTTTCCTTAGTTGACGATCATTTATCGCAATCATAGGTTGTAATAAAACAACCAAACTTAGAATTTAATGAATAGTGTTGATTAGTTTTGTGAAGTTTGATTTATTCCAAAAGCTTCCTAAATTTTGGATTTAAAAAAAAAAAAAAAAAGAGAAGCAGAGTATAAATAGCCATTGCTTCTTTTTGTGACCATATTTCTGCTTCTTTTTTTTCTTTTAAATGCATTGTCAATCAAGTTTTGAATGACAAATTTTGATTGGGAAGGCAACGAAATCTTTAGCTAAGATTTAGCTTGGCTTTTATATACGAATCTTTATTTCAATTTATTAACATGCCAAATTGTTGGTGTTAATATTAAATCACTTTTATTATAGATAAAGAAAAAAAAAAAAAGTAATTTGTCAAGATTTTATCGTAGAATTGCATGAACATTAAATTTCAATGATCCGTGGATATATGATTCGTTAAACGTAGGATTCTAGTTAACTTCTACTACTGCATACCACAATATGTTATGATATTTTATCACTACTTCATATCTTGTAAGGTTATTTAATACTGATGAATTCTTTTTATTCATTATTTATCAGAAGTATGAGTGTACGACAAAATATGCAATTAGATTCGATGTTAATTTATAATTGAACGAACTTGCACTTTGGCTTAATTGAAGTCTGATTTAAAAAAAAAAAAAAAAAACAAACTTTTATTATTACTAATAGTTCATTGTATTATTTGTTCAATTAATTTAAATTATATTCATTTTCTAAGCTATTTGTAGAGTGTAAATTCAGAAGTTGCATTTTAATTTTTATAACGTAAACATATCACAAAATTATTTTCCGTCTTTCTTTGCTTTTCGTTAATTTAGAAAATATGATGCTATCAATGATTATTATTAGAATATCTAGAAGTTTGAACTTTCCGTAATTTTGAAGTTTTCGAAATTTTTTACAGCTTTACTAAATTATCAAAATTCATAAAGTTGATTAAGGAAGGATAAATAGATGAACTAACTAAACAGATGAAGTAAACTAATTATTTTTTCGTCCTCTTATTCCTTCTGCAAATCCATCAGTTAGTTTTTACTAACTGATAAGATTTTATCACCAACATTTCTACACAATTGGATTTTATGATAACAATTAAATCTAATTTCTATTTTTTAAAGGAAAAAAAAAAAAAAAAAGAAAACTATAGAAGGACATTGGATAGTTGTTGTTATCATTTACTATCTAAATTTTAACCCTTATCATATATATGACAATTACAAAATGACCAAATAAAAAACAATCAGAAGATTATGTTCAACATTAGCAAAAAAAAAAAATAGAAAGTAGAAATTAATAAATTATAGCATTTAAAAATGAAAGCATAAAGATATGGAATAATTAAATAAAGATAATGAACTGCTAAATTTTTGAAATTATTTGATAAATTTTCATTTGTATATCAAATTTTGAGCACTATACTCTTTTTTCTTTTTCTGCATTTGCCTGTATTAATTGAAAGGCATGGAATGAAAAGTAAAATCGATCAAATGAGAGTGGAAATTTGAGATACAAATGACTTCGTATGACGTTGACATTTTGCAAATGTAAACAACCAAAATCTCCAAGTAAGCCTAGTTTATTGATTAAATAATATGCATGCTACGTTTAAAATGATGAAAAAAAAAAAAAAATTTTATTTTTATAGTAAAATTTTTAATTTTTTACTATTAGTGTAAAGTATTTCCTTTTTTTTTTTTTTTTTTGTTTCTGTCCGTTTAAAGATTCGAACTCGCTGATTTTTTTTTTTCATGTTTGAATAGATGCCAAGAAGAATGATTAAATCGTATAGTTGTAATTTCATTATTTTCCATTTTAATGAAAAGATTTTCTTTATTGTTTTTTTTTTTTTCTTCTTTTTTTTTCTTTTTTTTTTTTCTAATTTTTTTTTTTTTTTTTCTATTTTTTTACTTTTTTTTACCTCTTTCCACGTTTTTTTTTTTTTTTTTTCATGAAAATAAATCACAACAATTTTTTCTTAGAATGAAAATTTTTGCTAATAATTTCCAGTACCAATAATAAAATGATATTAGGTAGAATGGGAGAAAGATATTTTAATAATTAAATTTTTTTGTTTTTATTTTAACCTTTCATTATTCAATACACATCCCTCAAATCATATATTCCATTTCCAATTTCTAGATCATGCTAATATTATGAATACATTTGAAAACTTCATTCCGATGCATTCATTACTAATGCCTGAGATATTTTATATTTATATAAAATATTATCCTTAATTTCGAATTTTTTCTCATTGTACTTCGAAAGTTGTTACATCAAGTGGATGAACAATCGGACATTCGTTGCAATTCTGAGTAATCGATATTAGAACATTTGAAAACTTCAAAACTTTCCACGATGATAGTGCATAACGTCTAGTCAACATATCCTGATATTGCTGACTTTTTCTTCTTTTTATTTATTTATTTTTTCTTGTTTTAAAATTGATGAATGAATGTAATTATTTCATTTTCAATTGTAAGTTTATTCTCATACTTGCCGTGATTATTTTAATGGAGGAGATGTAAGATTTTATTAAAGTAAAATTAACTAGGCCTAAATCATAAGGTTTTTTGATTGTTATAATGTTGAAAAAGAGAAGATGAAAATTCCCCCTCAATAATTATTATAACAATGAAAAATTTTTGAATTATCAAAATTTTTCTTCTTAGATAATTGAAATATATCCTTACGGAAATGAAAAGTAATACTTTTATTTATTTAAAAAAAAAAAAAAAAAAAAAAAAAGAAAAAAAAGGAGGGAGAGGGGAGAAAAAAAAAAGAAAACGATTATTTAATAATTTTTGTTAACATCAGTAATTATTATAATTGATTCATTTTTACGCTTAACTTGATAAATTTATCTAAAAAATTTATATGGCTGATCTAAAGTAGGAAAATTATGGAAATATTTGTAGAAATCAATATATATATATATATATATATATCCGTTTAATTTAGCTATAAATTCATTTTAATACAATAAATTATGTTTGAAAAATTAAGAAATTTCAACAAAAAAAATTGCGATCATCTAATTTTTCAATATTTTTGAATGTTCTAATCTTAATATTTGTAGAAATTCTTTGTTTGTCCTCTTCATTTTTCCATCGGAGGCAGAATTAGCGTAACATTAACCCAAATGCTCTCATCGCCTATTCACAATATATACCTATCTCTACATTCAATTTCTCTTTCTCATCTCTACGTCATCTCACGTATCGTATCCTATCATCCTTTTACATTGCCCTAATTTTTATAATTTTATTTTGTCATCGCCAAAATGTTACAGCATTATTTACTATGTGTGTATGAATTATTTCATCGCATTGATCAATTTTCCTTTTTTTTTTTTTTTTTTTTTTAATTTCTTTTTTTCTTTTAGTGAAATTCCCACTTGTATTTGTTATATTTCTGCAATTTAGGACATTTTTATATTAAAAAAAAAATAACCAATTTGATTATATCATTGTGGTATGAGAATGAGCAAAAAAAAAAAGTATCCGAGTAAATGACATATTAACATCTAAAGTATTGTTATCGATGAATACATTAAATGGAATAATTTAAAGCATGATATTGTTTGTCTAATTCCGAAAATTTTATCCATTATATGCAGCAATAATGTTGGATGCGATGGTCAGATAATCTTTCATCATCTTTGTATGATACTAAAAAAGATTATGATCAAACATCTTCCTAATTTTTGATTTTATTTATTGTTGATTACAAATTACAACATTTTTATTTTCAGTTGTAACGTCTGAAAAAAAAAAAAAAAAAGAAAAAAAAGAGCCAAGACATAATTTAAGCATAATTTTAATTTCAATTTTCACTTGATGCTCGATAAATGCTTAAAACATTTGTTATATACCATAACGACGTCATTAAAAACATTTCAGCATTTGGGAAAAAATTCCCCAGACATTTTCCCGACCATTAAAATGAGTGCTAATGACATCATCATAACATATTGCACATTGTTAATCATTTTTAGTAAAATGAAGTAAAAATTTAAGGAAAAAAAAAAAAAGCTAGAATGAAGCTTAAGTTTGTTTTGTCTTTTCTTTCCTTTTTTTTTTTCTTTTTTTATTTTTTGACATCATTCAAATAAAACAAAACACACAAAAAAAAAATTCATATCTTGTAATTATTGATAAATTGCTGCAAATGAAATGTAATTTATTTTTAACTGACAATTATTACATTTTATATGAGACAATACTATTAGCAAGATCCTTTTCAATAAACTTTTTCTAATATACAGATTTTAATTTTATCAAAAAAAAAAAAAAAAAAAAAAAACGAAAGTACGGCAATATTTCCATATACTAAATCCGCTTTTTTTGTTTTCCAAATTATGAATTATGCCAAGAATATAATGCATGAAAAAAATTGTTTCAGGATTTTGTGGTATATGATGGATAATATGATAGAAAGAAATGACTAGAATTGAATTTAAAATAAAATTAATGCCATCAAATAACGTATAAGAATAAATATCTTCCAAAATTTATGTCAATAATTCTTCAAATTTTGTTAGCAAAAGAGAAGAGATATGTTGATACTTTCAATTGTATACTGATGCATTGATTGATAACCGGAAATAATATTTTCTATCCTGTCAATTCTCTGTCACATTACTACAAGTGCTGTATTTCCTGTAAAAATTTTCAATTAAATATTGGAAAGACTAAACTATGAAATTCTTACTTATAACTGCTAATGTTGGATCATTATTTGAAGAGGTTACTATTTATGCAATATTCTTTTTTTTTTTCCTAATTATTTTTTTCTTTTAGTTATTAAAGTGTTGAATTTCAAAAATTTTCAATTAAATAAATTATGCCAATTGAAAGAGAGAGAGAGAGAGAGAGAGAAAGAGGGGGAGAGGAGGAAAGAAATTTTCTGATAGTTTCATTTAATCATCGTACATTTTCAGTCATGCCGAATACATAACGCTTGGTTGGCAACTTTCACACAAGTAAGAATTATTTTGCAAGTAAACAGGCTGTTGAATCTTTTTTTATTTTTTAAAAATAGAAAGTTCAAAAAGCTAAGCAAATAAATAAATTCATAGGAATTATTTGTTTTTAATCCTATCTGAGAATATTTAAGCAAAATCTTTTTTTTTTTCTTTTTTTTTTTTTTTTTTAAAGAAAGAAGAGAAGAGAAATGAGAATTAAGTGGAAGGAATAAACGAAAAAATTACTTATTGTAAAAAAATATACACTTTTTTTTTTGAAATAATTTTACAATAAAAAAAAAAAAATTCAAAAAACAAAAGGAAAAATGTGTAAAATGATCTAAAATTTGTAAGCGAAAGTATTTTCATTGGTTTATAAATGAGAAGTTTTGCAAAGTTTGAAATGAAAATTGCTTAAATCACTTTCGTGAATGAATTAATTAGTACTAATTTGATTGTTCAAATTTTGGGATTTAGATTACAAGTCTCATAAAATATGATTTTCACTATTTTTACTACCCAAAACTGTCGGTAAATCTACTCCACAAAGGAGAAATATATTAGCAAATTAAACGAAACTTACGTTAAGTAATTAAATTTTGAAAAAAAATTTTATATTATAATGTATATATGTATGTATGTATGTATGCATGTGCATGTATGTGTGTGTATGTGTGTGTGTGCATATATTATGTAAGGTGACGTGGGATCGGTAATTATGAATCACAATGGAATGTTTAATTAGTGGAAAAATTGTTAGTTTTTCAAGCATGTAAGGATTATATTAAGAATGGTTTGAAATGGGAAATTAATTCTTCCAATATAAAATAATTTATTTTCTACTAAAATCATTTAGGATAAGAAAGTAGTATTACAAATGAAGGAATTGTTCGAATTGAAATAATGTTTATGTGTGAGAAATTGAATGTGTTGATAACAAATATGGTATTGTAATTGATGAAATAGTAAACAGTGAGGAAGATTGCAAAAATAGAATTTAACAAAAAAAAAAAAAAAAAAAAAAAAAAATTGATGAAAAAAATTGCAATACCAATGATTAAAAATGACTGGAGAAGCGGATGACTAAAGCTAAATCAAATGATCAGCAATTGGATGGATAATTTTGAAGATAGATCATTTGATAATTAATAACATAATTGTAATCTTAATTAAAGTAATTCAAATCGTTCATATTCACTGTATCTGAGTGCTATTATGACTTTTGCACACTGTATTGTACTGAAGGATAAATCAAATTACCTTAATTTAATTTATTTGAGATCGCGAAAGAGAAGTAAATAAAATTAATTTCAAATAAAATATATCATTGTAACATATTACATACTTTAGTTAATGAGTAATAGAGAATTCTTTTTTTTGAAATTAAGATAAAAAATTTTAAAAACTTAATATTATAGCGAAATTTTCTTAATATAAATTTTAGGTTATCAAAGAAAGCAATGCACATTTTATTGCTATACATATGCAAGAAGTTGGTGGGAAAAATTTTGAGGAATGTATCAATCAAGTACCAGCTTTTTTGAATCATGTAGCAGCTAGCATGCTTGAAATGGGTTATTCAACCGGTCGCGCCTACCTGGATCTTGAATTTGATCTACCTGAAAGTTATAATGTATGTTTTATTTTTTTTTTTCGAATAAAATTAACTATTCTTTTTCGAATTATGATGGAATTTTTCTCTTTTTTTTTAAAAAAAAAACATTGCATAATATGCTTGTATTTGTTTCTTCAGTCAATTTTTAGAAAAGCTTTGAAAATTTTTAATCTTTTTGAGAAATTTCAAGTAAGTATTCAGTATTTGAAAATGTTCCCTTTTATTTGATGAAGTAATTTTAACAAAATTATTATTGTAATCAAAATAATTACACACAAAAAAAAAAAAAATACATATGTTTGTAGGCTCTTGGTTCATTATTTTTCATTAATGATGTAACATTACCGCGTATACGGCAATATGATTTTATGGCGAAGCAATTTGTCAAATTGGAAAAAGTTTTCGAGTCATATGATCATGGTTTACTGAAATGTCGAATGTTGCGTAAAGCTAAATTTCCGAAAGATTTTTGGCCAACTGTTAAATGGGGCAGAAAAGGATATATGCATTGTCGATTTCGTATTGACCAAACGTTAATTTATTTACTCTATAATTTCTCTAAACACCTAATTTAACTCGGCAAAATATGTGTTTTCGGACAATTTTGTAACTTTCAGAATTAATTCCGAATAGTACTTAGATAATATTAGGAATTATCAATTTAATATGCTAAAAAAAAAAAAACGAAAAAAAAAAAATGGTAAATTGAAAGGTTATGCAATATCGATACAATAATAATAATAGATATTATGAGAGAACGACGACTTCCTCAAATTTTCCATAAATTTAAATCCATCTACATACGAAAACTTTTCAGTGTATTCGATTTTGTTAATGTACACCTGTTCCACGACGAATCTAACATTGCCCTAATACATGAGGTTTCTTTTCATTAACTTCTATATAAATTTGAAAGTATAACTTTCGAAAAAAAAAAAAAGATGTCAATGTGATTCAAAATAACTTTAATCGTAAATTGATTACTGATCAAGGGATGTAATGTTTGAAATTTAATCATAGATAGCTTTATCTATAAATGAATTACAGGAATGGCTAAAATTTCAACTCTCCTATGAAACTATATTTGATATGATAATTTGTAGTGATAAACCAAAAATAAAAATAATGTTCCATCAAATATGAAATTAATCTTGAAGTTCAAATAATTTTTTTTGCCAATTTTTTTTTCTCGGTAAGATGAGAGGATGTGTGGAAAAAAATATGATGATTTATCATAATGTTAGCAGAAATAATGAAAATTTTGTTAATTTTTTCAGAATCCTGCACTTTATAGTGAAAATCGAAAACGAGCGTTAAATTTCGTTTTGAACGAATTGAAACGGGTCAATGATGATGAAAATCATTCATGTCCGCTTTTTTTATTTGGTGATTTGAATTTTCGACTCGATTTACAATCATTTTTGAATGCAAGTTTTTGTCCCGTAATATTTGAAGTATTTTTAGAAATTGGTTCAAAGTTAACTCATCTCAGTGTAAATTCTTTTCTGGAACCTTTTGTAATTTGTGAAATATAATTATCGATAAACTTTTCATTCTAAATTTTTTTGGTAATCATTCTTGTAAACAATCCATATTAACTTCTTATGAAAGTTTTAAATGACAATTTTTAGAATAGCCGATCCATTTGTTCTATCATGAATAATGCAGAGAATTTCTGGAGAAGAAGTGCTTTTCATGAAATTTTTTTGCAGCGTATAACGGATGATACTGATTTACGGGAAGATTCAACAGAATCTGCTCAATCAAGCGTTTGCAGTACCGATGGATGTGGTGATCTATTAACAGCTGGTTCTCCACATACCAATGAGCTTAAACCATTGACGGATTTCAGAAGAACTGTATCAGCAATTGAATTCCGACGATCACCTGATAATTTCACTAGTGATATCCCAACCAGGTGAGTTGAAGGTATGAAGTTTCGTTACAATTAATTCCTGGTTTAATGTGCATATTTTAAAATAGTATCAACTGCAATGTATTTATGGAACAATAGATATAATGCAATAATGAAATTATCAGTGACTTCACAAATTTCACAATACAAAATAAATCATGCTTAATTACCACCTTCTACTGTATAAACTTGTGGAGTTTTATTACTGTATATATTATAGCTCATTTTCATAAATATACTATGCTTGAAATTCTGGATTTACAAAAAAATTGATATTGCATATGATATAGTAAAAAGTGAAGTTTATTACTACTAAGTTTTGTGTTATTTTGAATTTAGAATTCTGTAATTAAGCAAATTATCAATTAGATCATTAATTTAGCTGCGTACTTCGGATTGAAAAGAAACTCTTCGATTATTTCAATCACAAAAGATTATTAAACGAATGGCGGGGATATTTAGAAGATGATCGGGAAGTACACAATTTCCCATACCTTCGCGAACTTAGCATCAATTTTCCGCCCACGTATGTTCATTCATTATTTAAAGTTTTTTTTGAAATAGTCTTCATTCTAATTCCAAAAGTTTGACCTTTTTTCTTTTAATCTACCATCCTTTTATCTTTTTCTTCCAGAATGAAACTCCATCTGAGCATCATAGCTCACGTTATACAACATTACACTTTACTCACGTGTTGTAGTACTGCATAATACTCACATGATGCAGCACTACTCCCAATACACTTCCTCCCATATAAAAAGTAGAAAAAAACTTGCTTATACTTGTTATTAATCGGTAATTACTTACATATCAGAAATTATTTTTCTTTTTTTTTTTTTTTTTTTTTTCAAAGTTTTATGCTTTTAGATATCCATGGAGTGAAAATCCGGATGAATCGGAATCCCTGATGAAGACACGTGCGCCAGCATGGTGTGATCGTGTGCTAATGAATGCACGAGCTTTAGAAATGGTGAAACGAGATAAATTTGCCAAATATGATAGTTTTGGAAAAGATGTATGCATGGGTGATCATAAGGTTAATAATTTCTCCGTCTTTTTCTTTTTTTTTTCTTTTTTTAAATTAAAATTTCTTAACCTAATTAAATTTAAAACATTTCGTTTGCATTACAATTTATGATGTAATATGAAACTAACTGTAACAATTCGATAAATTTTTTGTTGTAAACAAGAAAATTTAAACTTTTTGTTTATAAAATTTTATTCTGAACTTATAAATACCTGATAAAATTGCAAATATTACAATAATATTGCAGCCAGTGATGTTATCATTCAGCGTGATTCAATGAACAAAATGTCAGCAATGATATTATGGATCACTATATGTATTCTTCATTCTGAGACTTGAATAGCAAGGATTATTTTTGTATGAACAACTAATTATATCAGGATTATCACCTCAATATAAAAAAAAAAAAAAAAAAAAAGAAAAAAGAAAAAAATTTTTTTTCATTATTTTAAACTAGCATAAAGATTTTCGAGTTTTTTTCTTCATCTTTATAACTTCAATTTTAACTTTTAACAAAATGTTCCAAATCTGTTTATTTATAAATATTATCTAATTAATGAAATAGTTGCTGCCCTTTTTTCTTTTTTTTTTTTTTTTTTTTATGGATATGTAACAATCATGAGTTATCAGTGAAGAGAACAACACATCCTGATTATTTTTCCTTCACTCCTGATTGTCAAATCTTCCACGTCGCTTGTTTGTTTTCTATCCGCAAAACAGCACTTTGCGGTAATTATCACCGGAGGCAAACCGGTTTTCAGTCATATAAGCTCCCTGTTGATATTAGTTATACTACTAATAGTATGGTATGCTTTTTTTTTTTTTTTCCTCTAAACTTTTGCTCGCATATTGGTATAATTCATTTGTGATATTCATAGGTTTTGTTCTTTTTCTTTTTTTTTTTTTTTTTTTTTTCTGTCTAAATTATTTCCTTTTAAATATTCTATTATTTTAAATGTTATATCAATTCTAATTCGAATATTATTGTTCATAGCTATGTCTTTCGGGTAGTAACAAACGCATGTTTGTTTGATACTTATATCAAATATCATTTGTTTAGCAGATGTTGGCAACAATTCGTTTTTGTAGGGCTTATTACAATAGAATTGAAATAAACAATTGTTTAACCATTTTTTGAAATTTCATTCTTTGATATTTGCAAATTGAATAAATGATGTAAAATAACTATGAAGTAATCAAATATTAAGATTAAAAAAAGAAAAAGAAAAAAAACGGTTCTCTCTTATCAATATTTATACAGGTTAGCAAAAAAAAAAAAAAAAAAAAAATTTTTTATTAAAAAAAAAAATAATTATTTTTTTTTTTTTTTTTTTTTGTTTATTCGTTCCTTCTCTTTTTTTTCTCTCCCTTTCTTTTTTCCTGCTTTATCTGCACCAAGTTTGTTAAATAGAATGTAGATCTAAAACAAGGTTATTAATATTATTAAATTAATTATTCCATCCATCATTCTACATTTTACCTTTAGCACTGGAATTTGATATAAAATTTGAGACTAGCCGAATTATTATTCGAAGGATAAACAACAAGAATTGATTAGCATAATTTCAAATTCGTATTGACATTTCAACTCAAAATCATTGTTTTTCATTTTCCTTGTCAGATTTTTCTGGCATGGTTTTCTTTTTTTTGTCTGTTATTCCTGTAATTTATTATTTTCTGAATTAGAAGCTCATTTTACAACCGGGCATAAAGAATTTGAAAAATTCATAGCTACTGTAATATCAACGAATGCGAAATTTCATATTGCTGAATTGAATTTTAATATTCGTACAAGAAAAGAAAAGATAGCAAATAAATTTTCATCAGATTATACACAAAAATTTTATTCTGAATATTAGCATATTCTTTAGGTACTTGAAAATAATTCATGATTTCATCCTAATACATAATTATTCATTATCATTTATTTGTGTTTTTTTTTTTATACTTGCAAAAATTTATATTCTTTTTATTTCAAAAAAAATTATTGGTAGCGAAATTTGATTAGTAATATCATGATAATTGTGCAAAACTTTCCTTTCTATCCACTTTTTTTTCTTTTTTTTTTCTTTTTTTCATTCCTATCTTCATTCTGTCTCATTGACACATTCATCATCGTCAGTATTCAAAAACTACTACGAATTAGTAATCAACAATTTCCACTGATTAACGGTCCGCCAAGCTTTTTGATGTGTGAGAACCGGAAATTGTTTAAAAAATCGCACCAACGGCAGTGTCGATGTCGAATGTCTTCGACATGCTCAAATATTATTTATTGTTTCTATTTGCTAATAAGAAAGCAATAAGAAGAAAAAGAATTAAAGGGGGAATTAAAAAAAAAAAAAAAAAGAGTGGATAATTTCATATTTTTGAAATTATTTTAAAACAAGTAAAGGAATAAGCAGTAAATGATTGTTGCAAAAATAAAAATTCTAATTTAATTTAATCGTTATAATAGCTTCGCTCTTTTTTTTTTTTTTCACTACTAAATGACTATAAAATTTAATTCTTCGCTTTTACACCATTGTTTTAGAGATAATTTATTTCAGAAGCCTTATAAAGAATAGAATTTCTTGATTATTGAGTCTCGGCTTTTTTTTTTTTTTTTAGCCCATTTCCTAAAGTAATCTTAATTTACCCTCTTTTAAATCATTCTGCTATTGGGCACTTGAAAATGGAAATTTAGAAACAACATCAACTTTTTTTTTTCTTTTTTTTTCGAAAAAATTCAATTGTTAATAATACAAGGAGGAAATTATAATACCATAAAAAGAATGAGGATCATCTGGTATCTTCAACATTTAGCTAAGGTACAAACGCCATATGTGAAGCGTATCAAAAATGTTTCCGCCAAAAATTTCCGTGGCCATTCACCACGTGTCCCTTATACTTATTTGCATATTTTATGATTTATTTATCAGTCATCATTATATTTTTGCATCCTTTCCTTCTTCTTCTCCTCCTTCATCCTCTCTCTTTTATTGTCCACCATTCAACTGGACCAAATGTATCATTTATCACAATCAACAATCATTTCTTACTATTCAACGATAATTTTTCCCTTTTCTTCCTCTTCCTTCCCCTCTGTCAACTGTCATCTATCATCCTAATTCTGTAAGTTGGAATATTCCATAATATACCATTATTTCCGACATGACGTTCCAGAAATACGTCCGATAATTTTTTACAATAAAATAAAATCAATTTGAACATTTGATGATGTTGACGTATATTTTAAAGATTTTATGATTTATAGACTTATTTATTTGATTGGGACAATTTCAAACAATCATCCTTAAAGTTACTTTCATTACAAATTTGCAGTAAAAGTTAAAAAAAAAAAAAGAAACAAAAAATGAGCCTTACGGTTTTGTAATAAAATTATTACTTGCGAATATGCGAATTTTTTATGGCGAAATTAACTTTCAGTTACTTTTTTTTTTTTTCTCTTTCCTTTTTTTTTCCTTTGCACAACCAATGGAATCATACCGGGAAAATTTTATTAGTCTTAGCATTGTAAAAAATTTTCATATTAGTTCAAGGTGTGGGATTCTCATTAAATTATTTAAAGCTCATCTGGTAATATTGGGATTTATTGAGAACAAAAGAAATCACTTTTGGCCTAATTTATCCTTTGGTATGAAATTTTAAGAAGAGAGAGAAGAAACGACTTGAATTAATTGATGTAATTTACATATGGTGGAATGTTAAATGATCTATTGTGAGTTGTGATAAAAGTACAAATTTATGTTTAGACAATTCATTTATCCATTATCATTCAACATAGATCTAACTATGCTAAAATTACAGAAACTTAAGTTTACTCACTAATTATTATTCGATTTTAATGATGGATAAAAGTAATGTCTGTAAATGAATGCAATTCAAGAACATTATCAACTAAAGTGAAGAAAAAATTTCAGTTTTTCACAAAAATTGCAATGTATCAACTATTAACATAATTTTCAATAAGCTCTTATTCCATCGGAGGAATAAAATTTAATTATTCTTAGTTAATTTCTTTTAATCCTTCCTTTATTGTGATTTCCTACTCTATAACTTAGTATAATAATATTAATAAAGCTTTCCTGATGCATAAAAAAATTATCAGGAGCAACTGATTATCTTTTCCTGATTGGTTTATCTTAAATTTTGTACGATTTTTAAATTTCAATTGAAATCAAACAATTTTTTAAAATGATCCCATAATTTACGAAATATAAAATTTTCCGTAGTAATTATAAAATCTTAGATGTGAGACATGGGAGCATTTTTTACTGACGTATTTTACCATTTGAAATAACATTGGAAGCAAAAAAGATAGTTCAGTAATATACGTTCCAAATAGTTTGCCATCAGTACTAATAAAATAATTTTTAAAAATGGTTAACTTCAGAATTTAAAATAATTATTAAAATTTCCACAAAAAAATCATATTCACTACAAAAATACAAGTAAATGAAAAAAAAAAAAAAAAAAAACAATTGTGTTTATAGAATTCACTAATAAATGCATAACTTGCAAATTGTACAACAAAGAAAATAACGATAATAAATTTTGAAAAAATCAAATCAAAAAACAATCTGCATGATAACATATCAGATGACAATCAATTCCCACACCTATCCTACAAAGCAAATTATTGGCGTGCCCGAAATCTTCCAAATACTATCAAGCCGAATGCTTTAAATAGTATTACTTCCGGTCGATCCGGGCGACACAAATGCTGAGAAGCTCGTATTTTTATTTCCCTATGCGTATTGGCGAATCGAAGCTAAGAAAGCCGATCTTATTATGTAAAGGCATAATCATCGAATCATCAAAATTTGATGATATGAAGGAGTGAAATGGCTTGGAAATTTTTGGGTGGGATCATGAAATCATTTAAATTTCTATTTCACTACTTTTTCATATTAATTAATCTACAATTTTTCTCTCCTTTTTTTTTTTTTTTTTTGATTTTTGAGGTTCCTTGCTTAATTAAGTGAAATATATTTGGCAGACGACAGTTGCAAGAACTAAATTAAGAATTGATTATTGAAGTGTATTTTCATTTACCCATTTAAGTTTATTCAGTGAAATTAAAATTACCATCTACCGTTCTTCTTGATGTATGTAAACTAATCATTTTAATTGTTTAAAGTAACTTTTTTTAATACCATAACTTTTTCCTTGTAATTTTCAACAAAGATCATTTTGAGTACGACATTTTGAATTTTACAAAAGTTATCATTCCCAATTTAGTTTTGTTCCAAGTTGTTCTTTCAAACTGTCTATAATTTCATCAATTTAATATTGTTCTAAAATTATACTTTCCAGTTTGCATCTGCTAGAAAACAATAATTTCGAAATATTAAGGTATCACGTATAATTGAATGAAGGAATTTAAATTTCGCTTTGTTATTGTTGAGCTAAACAACCAAATATTTTACATTTACAAGCTTATTACATTAGCCAACAATAGATATTTGAAGAAATTCAAAATTTAGTTTTTAGTTTTAGCAATATGTAATTCCATTTAATGTTTCCTGACGTTGATTTCCGGAATTACATTCGATGGTGTATGTAAACTAATCATTTTAATTGTTTAAACTAACTTTTTTTTGATACCATAACTTTTTCCTTATAATTTTTAACAAAGATCATTTTGAGTACAAAAGTTATCATTCCCAATTTAGTTTTGTTCCAAATTGTTCTCTGCATTCGATGGTGTATTTGCAGAAATTTTTACAATATGTAAATAATAAGATTTTGACAAATTGTTGCATTATTTTATAGCATGATCAGTGATTTTTGCATATTTTTTCTGCAGCAAAATCTAAAAATTGCACAGAAAAAAAAAAAAAAAAACGGAAAAAAGGAAAGAAGTAAGGAATGACGTAATTAAGTACAAATATAAAAATGGTGAACCTTGTCTTTGCTGCTGATGTGATAAGCTTATAAGTTCTATTAGCAATTACTTGGCCATTCTATGTAAATTCTCATTTATCCTTTCCTCTTCTTCATCCGTTTTTCATTTCTTCTTCCTTCCGGTTATAACTAGAAATGTTCCTATACGATGGATATCAATTAACCATTCGATAGCAAAGAATCAGCAACAATAGATGTATAAACCGTTCTACACTAATTATAATGGTCATCTATCAAATCATCGAAAATAACCAATCAGTTAATTAATTTATTCGTATTATGTGATAAATTTACCACATCAATTATCTGTTCATATAGTCAAGTCGTAAATTTTCTGAAATTTCATAATTACGATCAATTATTTTCGTCTTTTGATTACATTTATCCAATTTAGGACGTTATGTTATGAAATTTTTTTTGAATTTTTTTTTTTTTCTTTCATATCATTTCATACGGTTATTCCAAGATTTTATAATTTATGAAGCGAATATTTCGGCTTTTTTTTTTTCACATCTATACTTTGTAATGCTTGAAAATATATACTTCATTTCTTTCCCCTTAATATTCAAAATTTACAATATATGTGCAATAAGACAAAGCTTGCTAGTGCACAGCTGCATGATAGTATTCAATTCCATTTCCTTTCATTTCTGCTTCATCCTTCTTCTATCACTACTTCGATCGTCAAAATTGTTTTGTTATACAATAATGAATTTTGTACTCCATACATTATTAGTCTGATAAGTTAAAATTAGTCAACAAGTTTAGTTGATTATATTTTAGTTGATATGATAAATAGCTGAAAGAATAGCTGGATAATAGAATGAACAAATAAATGAAATGACAAAAGTATGTGGTATAGACGGTACAATACAATTAATTAATTTCATTTTTATTCAATTATTTAAAAGTGTAAGTCAAGTTGAATTAAAAAGTAAATACACACACACACACACACACACACACACATACACACACACACACACACACATATTTCACTTTTCTTCTGCTTTATATAGCAATTCTCGCCATTATTTTGCACAATAATTTATATTTTTTATTGGTATTGTAATGTCATAATTTTTTTTCCGAAATATTTTTTGATATTTTACTAATTGTTTCTTTAATAATTTTTAATTTTTTGCCTACACAATAAATTTCTCTTTCTCATCCTCCTTTTCTTCTTCTCTTTCGTATTTTGTTGGGAATTGTTTACCACTTATAATTCATTTTCCATTAGTCAACAAAAATTTCGTAGCAATTAACATTCGCTACCAAATTTTAGTTAGACAAAAATTTAACACTTTTTTAAGAAAAGAGAAAAGGATTGAAATAAGTATAATGTTTCGCATAATCAAGGGTTCAAGGAAATTCTTTCATGCCGTTGAACGAATGAAAAGTACAACTTTTCAAAAATCTCGAAAGTATCATAATATTACAATTGAAACTTTCGTAGAACAAAAGTTTAAAATTCATTCAAAAGAAAAATATCTCATATTTTAGATTTTTTTTTTCAACTTTGTAAATCAAACTTATCAATATTTGAATTTTCTTATTCCTTTCAATCTAGATCAACGGAATAATCTAGTCATCTATAGCCTGCAAAATACTGTATGGATCAAACTTCATCAAAATGTTTACGATAATACCAAACTTTTTTGGTTAAATTATCATTCATGATAGTTCGATTCGATTAATTTTAATCAGTATCATTTCAATTTGCTCGAATATATCTCATAGCAAATAACAGATTTCAAACCATTATAATACAATATATGACGTTCTGATGATACTTTGCAAGAAATAGCAATTATTATATTTTGCCGAAATTTCAGCATATTACGACGCATCATTCATATGCTTTCTATAATAATTTGTTGTAAAATTTCGAAAACTATAACTTAAATGTAACTCATCCAGTTACTAATATATACTCAGACAAATTTCGCAAGTCAGTAAGCAAGTAAACAAATCATAATGATAAATTCCTAAATTCCAAATGCGTCGAAAAAAAAAAAAACTTTAATAAAAACCTTAACAATGTTCAAATCTTATTTTATCCATTAAAGAAATAAAAACGAATTGTGTTCGTTGTTAATAAATAAATCATTTAATTAATAAATCAAACATACATACTGTAATAATGTATTATTTCCATTTTTTTTACCTTCCTAATTACTTCTATGATTAAAATTTATAACACTATCTTTAACTTTTAACTTTAATTATTTTTACAACTATTTTCTTTGTTAAATGCATAAAATTGAATATCGAAAAAAATTGTGGATAAATTTGATGGGGAGGGTGAAGGGGTCAAGGAAGGGATAAAAAACAAAAAATTGAAAGATAAAAAAAAAAAAAAGGCTGTTTTCATATATGATATATAATATAATATGGGTATGTTATACATGGTTATACCGGAAGTGTTCATGGTCATCACATGGCTGTTTCATCCAAAACTGTCATTTCTTCACAAACGCCCACTCATTCTTTCATTCATAATAATTTCGTACTTTTTTTTTTTTTTTCCTAATTCCCGAATTTGCTTATTTCATTTGTCCTATGAAGTGATCGTTATTATATCTGTCTGTGAGTCCTTTTCTTTCTTTTTTCTCCTTTTTCTTTTTCCCTCTCTGTCTTTCACTTTTTTGTCCTTCATTTGTGAAATTTTGTGATATTTGCGATTAAGATAGTATCATCATTTGCTATATGATCTCTTCGTATATTTCATATTTGTTATAATTATTGGAAGTATGATTGAAATTGAAATTTTCAAACAAGGACAATCAATGACAATTGATAATGTTCATGTTTATGGAAAGTTGGAATTATCTGATATTTCAGCATAGTAAATGTTGCAATCATAGTAAAACTATGAGTGTAATGAATAGCATTATTAAATGAGTAAGTTATTTTTATTGAAAATTATATTTGGCCATTTTTTTTTTTTTTTTTTGCCGAAATGGTTTGCTCTGATTATTGTAGAAATTTATGATTAAAAGCTGATAGTATTTCATGAAATAGTAAAGTGATATAATATAGCTCGATAATTTTAGTAAATGCAGCATCGTTTAATGACATTTTCTTGTTTTCGTAAGTTTTATCGAAAAATGAAAATTTTAAACTTTTGTTAAACAACGGCTGTTTCCAATTTTTTTTTTTTTTTTTTTTTCATAAGCCCCGAAGAATTATCGTTTCTCCACCTGCTCAAATAAATATTTCCCGAAATCGTCTAGAAGAAGACGAATCCAATTATTATTTAGGTTATTATTTTGTTTTATTTTATATTATTTTAATCTTGATTTTGTAATTATTTCTTGAAAATATTAAGAGGAAATTTTCCACCAAAATATTTAATTTATAAATTATGCTGAAAAAGTTTATTTACATATTCCATGATTATTTTAACAGATTTATTTTTTGCTTTTCTTCGCAGAATGGAGTAAGTTAAATGTATGCACGAATAAAATCACTTTTTTCCTCCCAAATTTGATTCAAATATTTCAAAAGATATTTTTTCTTAAAGATATACTTTAGAAACATATTAAAATTCTGATAATGTTAAGATTTCAAGATTACGATTAGCTTTCATAATCCTAGTAAGTAATTACTATATGAATCAAATACGAAAAATTGATATTTAAAACAAAAATAAGAAAGTTTAAGAAATCGTTGGTTGCATGATGATGACAATATTTTATGAAGTAAGAAGTCTTTTTTCTTCTCTCTTTCTCTTTCTCTCTCTCTCTCTCTCTCTTTCTCTCTCGCAAATAAACGCATTACGGTAGTATTTCAATAAAGTGCAAGGATTTCTAGATATCGCATGTTGTTTAATGATTTCATCTGTTGAACATCGATGAATCGATCATTTATTTCATTCTACCATTTATTCATTTGTTAACGGCCATATAGTTTGTTTCAGTTTTGAAGTTAAATTTTGATTCTGACTATTTCCTTACTTTCTTCAAAGGTATGTAACAGCAATCGCTGGAAAGTTGCATATTACAGTGTTAATAATCTATCCATTACGTATTTGTTGCCTTAGTGATAATAATAATAATGATAATAATAAGAATAATAATAATGGTCATATTAATTATTTGTGTGACTAATTATTATAATTGTTAATTGATAACAACTACTGCAAATAGCAACCTAAATCTCATGCCATAGTTATTTGCCATTCCATTCGTAAAATGATCACCGGAATAATTTGATTGAAGTATTTGAAGATGACATCAGATTAGAAACGATCAAATAATTAACGGCAGGATATATGTCAGGATGTTCTACATTCGTAGAATTCTCGATTTCAAGCATATCTTGGAAAAGCTTCTTCGTCTTCTTCAACTGAATCATTTGTTAATATGAAGTTGCAGTTCGTTGCAAAGGGTCGAATTCTGGAAAGACCAAGTAATATATCACTTAAAGGATGTGAAATTTTAATTAAATGCTACCATGATATCATGATATTAGATAATGTATGTTCAACTGTGTTTGTAGATATGTATCATCATTACAATGATTGTTGATAAATGTTTCTTCTGATAATTTCATAAGACGGATTCAACTAATTTTTCCGTATATCACTGCAATTCTGATTCATTATCAGCGTTCTGTAACGATAAATACTTTCGCAACAAGTAATACGTAATTAATAATTTACACTTCACAATATTTAACATCTACACCTACACCTTGTATACATTTTTGAATAATTTGATCTGGTGAACATTCACTGTTTAGAAGAAGTAATGCATGAATTATCGATGTAAGGAATCTTTTCTTTCTCATTTTATCGCTTTATTAAACCTTTTGGCATTAATTGTGTAATTATTTCAATTAATGATTAATTCTTCACTTAATAAATTTGATTAAAATTTCAATAAAAGTACCAAAAGAAATTAATGAAATGAAATAATTCCATCAAAGTGTTACAAAATAATAATTATGCATTGAATAAAATCGATAATGATATAATTTGTCATAACTATTATACAAATATTTAATAATTAATTTGAATATCATATATTTTTCTTCCAAATATTTAATATTCAAATAAATCATTGCATTCTTTCGTCTTCTATTCCTTCTTCCTTGTCATCATCACAACACAAATGTTATGATACAACAATATTTCGAATCGAATCCAATATTATATCGCAACATGTACCGTATTGTATAGCACATTATCATCATCATTATCATCATTATTATCATCATCATCATCATCTCTCTCTCTCTCTCTCTCTCTCTCTCTTTCTCCTTCATTACTCCCATCATCTCATATTTCTTCTTCATTTCCCCTTCCTCCCTTTTTCCCCTCCTTTCCTCTCCCGATCCCCCGTTCTTCATCTCTTTTCTTCATTCATAACACTGCTCTATTTTCCAAACCCATCAACATTTATCAAAGTTAATCTGATCATTTTTCACCGTATTTTCAACAATATTATCATTTCTAACTTACAATGATATCCTTCATTAATGATAGACAGATTGATGTATACATATGTGTATCATCGTTATAATGATTGTTGGTAAGTGTTAATTTTGATAATTTCATAAAGTATAACTGATATGAAATTTATTAAAGAATGATGGTAGGATTGCTTGGATTATCATTTGTAACGTTTATTACTTGATGAATCAGTCCCTTTCAAACATGAATCATTTTATAAGGAAAAGCACAAATTGAGCTTATCGGTGAAAGCACAAATTATAGTCAAACAATTATTATTTAATAATATTTGTGCTTCATTTATTCATCCTTTTTCAGTACACTGTTCTATTGATAAAAATGTTGTTAAATTTTCATGTAATTTATAAATCGAATTAAATTAATTTAAAATTTATGCGATACACTATTTACAAGTGATAATTTTTTCCCTTCAATTCAATCAAATTTCTACTTTTTTAATCCATTTTTTTTTTCACTTTGCATATTTCATTTGTTTAAATAGACTTCTATTTTCAACGATTAAATTAAAACTTTTGTTGATAAATTGTTTTAATCAACGACTGGAGTATAAGATAGAATTGGGGAACCAATATCGTGAAACTCTCCTTTAAGAAGATGGATTGATGTCTGTATTTGAGTGTGAAGTTACATCATCACTGATCAGTAAGCTTCACTAAAAATCACCGTATGATTCTTATAGAATTTCATTAAACAAAAATATAAAAATAAATAAATAAATATAGGTTGTTAATTATTGAGATATTACCTAATTTGTTAACTTCATAATCTTTTGCTAATATGACGATAATTTTATTTCATCCCATTTGAAAAAGTAAACATTTTCGTTAACTAAATACTGTTTAAGATAGTACTAATCTTCTATATCATTTTAATTAGTTGTATAATGATTCATTCCATTTACTTATTTGCTTATTTGTAATATGCAAAGGTCATACCAATGAAATGATTTCCTGATGAAAGAAAGGGCTATTTTGTTGCAACAGTAACATGAAACTTCTACAGATATCTCAAGGATAAGTTTAATTTGCAATCATTGATATGACCTTTGGCAAATCTCGCAAATACTGATTGGAATATGTTTGTATCTTTTATCCAAAGATTTTTCTATAGCTTTTCAATTTACATTGAACAATCACTGTATTTATTGGATGTTCGATCCTGTCATCCTCCCCCTTTCCAATTTCCCTTTCCTTCTTCCAATGTTTTGAGCTCCTCCTCTTCACCTGAAATGGCCTTGTATCTCCGTCCTGGCTCTATTGTTCATATTGTTTATCATTGCAAGGTAATTGTACCTCCAAAATCTACCTTTACAATTATCCCTTATCTTCGCTGTTTCATTCATTTCATGTCTCATCGTGTCCTAAATAACTATCATCAATTTGCAACAAATCTATGCTATATCGTTATTTTTATTTTTGATTCATTTCATTTAAAGGTATCTTTTATAAATTTAATCTTTGTTAACAATTAAATGAGCTTTCTTTTTTTTTTTTTTTTTCAGAAAAAAAAAAGAAAAGAAAAAGAATAAAATTGGGGAAGAATGAGAAAATTGCTTAAAAGAATGGTAAAGAAGCAGATATTGACACTTTTCAACTGGAAAATCTTTTAATTTTAAATACCGAATTAGTAAGAAAAGAAAAAATCTTTTAATTTCAAACTAAAATAGATATTGGAATAATTGAAGGGATAACAGAAATTTGTCATCGATCAAGCATTAATCGTTTTTGGAAATTTTCAACACCATTTTTACTTATTCCTTCATTGTGGCCTTTAGGAGAAAATGGTGTCTTGCAAATTAGATGCTTTTTTTTCTGACATAGTTTTAAATTTTCAAGATCAAATTTATGGGTTTTTTTTTTTCACCCGAAAGGCTGTTTCATAAATTTTAGGCATCTGGTAAGTTATGCTAGATTTCAGAAATTAAATGTTGGAATTTCAGAAAAAAGAAAAAAAAATGCTGTATTAATTAAAAATAATGTACTAACGCCTATTATTAGCTGCTTGGAGAGATAAGCATTTAAACTGTTTCGAGATTTTTTCTCTTGAACGGAAAATACTAATTAATAATGAGTTTGGCAAATTATTATCCTTTAAAATAGATTGAAATGTTTTTTTTGCCAATTAAATTTATTTTGATAAGAGCAAAATGAACAATTAGTATGTTGTACTGATTGTAAATTCATCATATATACAGTGAAATTTAGCAACCGATATTTGATACCTTCTTCATCATGATAGCATGCATTGGTTGATGTAATTAAATAATATTTTTATTTAAATAACACAGTATCACAGGTATTAAATATCAATTACTAAATTAGTGATAACCGTTATCGTTATCATACAGATAATAAAAATTGTTCTTTACTATTGCTATTATTATCATTATTATTATTATTATTATTATTATTATTATTATTATTATTATTATTATTATTATCATCATTGTTATTATTATTATTATTATTATTATTATTATTTTTATTATTATTATTATTATTATTATTATTATTATTATTATTATTATTATTATTATTATTATTATTATTATTATTACTATTATTATTATTATAATGGAAAAGAAATAGTAAAACATTCAATGAACAGTATTGAAACGATGCGGAATCTCATAACTTTATGATAGAAAATCATTATTTAAAAAGTTTCACTAAGCAAAAGATATGTTGTAAAAACTCATTAACTTAGTAACAAATCATAAATAAACAAAAAAAAAAAAAAAAAAAAGCGGAACACATATAAGATAAATATGAAAAAGAAATAGTAAAACACTGATAATTATCAATTATAGACTTTTATTTCTCTGACCTTTTCTTTTTATTAACGGGATAAATAATATTCAAATTCAAATGAATTTGATTGTTAAATATTTATCCCCTAAATTTCAATTTCAGCACATTTGTAATCCAATGAGAACCTCTCTCTCTCTCTCTCTCTCCCTTCCTCTCCTTTTTTTTTTTAGTCTAATCAAAATAAATTTTTTAACTGGAAGTGTTAAATGCTTAACAAAGGGAAAATCCAACAAAATAGTTAAGGATCAAAGAAGATTTGCCTAATAAAATTTCACTAGCATTCATTAAATTAAAATAAGATTTATTTTCTTAAATTTCATTTTTACTAACTATTTTTGTACTCTATACTCTTCCCACATCATACCCTTCTCTTTTTCCTTTTAAAGAAAATTACCTTTTCTTCTTCTCTTCAACGTTTTTCAATTGTAGGAAATATAACTTGAAATATTTCACAAAACAACTAAGAGAGAAAAAAATTATGAAACGTTTGGAAAATGATGGGAAGAAAAATGTTGAGAAATGAACTGAAGCTAAATGGCACTAAATTAATTTCAATTAATACATATGAAATTGAAATTTCCAACACATTTTTTAAACTTAAACATATGTACGCATATATATATGTACATAGTTCAAATGTTAAACTATTACAACTAATCAAATGGAATTTTATATAAGAATTACGAAGAATGGATAGGAATGGTAAAAATAAATTGAATAAAATTTAAACAAATGAATTCAATATATTATCCTTCATATGTTAAAAATGAAATAGTTTTAAAACCCTAAGAAGTAGTCAACAGACAATGGACAATTAAAAATTTTTGATGTTTAGCTAAAACATAAAGGAAAAAAAAATTATGCAACAATCTCAAATGGAAGAAGCTTTACAAAGAAAAAAAAAAAAATTAAAATTTTTCTTTTGTGGTTTTTTTTTTTTTCATATATTTTAGTTTAACTTCCTCAGTTTAACTTCATAGTAGCAATAATTACATGATTTAAAAACCAAATGATTGGATATGATGCTAATTTAAATGAGAAAAATAACACTCAACCACGAAGGGCGTTTATGGGATTCAAAAAGAAAAAGAGAAAAGAGAAAAAAATATTGTCGGAATTCCAAGGATTTAAAGAGCAATTTGAAGGTGTGAAAATAATTTTAAAAAAAATTACAAAATTTCGAAAAAAAAAAGTAGAAAGAAAAAGAATTATATGCCATGTTAACTTTCATCAAATCAATTATTTCAAATGTAACATTTCTAGAAATTTTAAATTTAAATTAAAGAATTTATGATAAAATAATCGTTGGTAATCCTTTCTTAAAAAATTAGTGTTAACTGAAAAAAAAAAAAAAAAACATACAAATTCCTTCAATACATCAACGATTCGATGCCTTGTTCGGGTTCCGGTATAATGTACTTTATCCTGACCGGGTCGATCGATTACCGTTACTCGCTTGGAGTGTTCGTTGTTTTGTAACGAACGTTTTCCATCCGCCATTTTCTATAAAAAAAAAAAAAAAAAAAAAAAAAAAAAAATACGAAAAAATTTTAGGATAATTTCATTGTTGTTAATTATTACTTCATGTTAACATTCTTTTTCTTTTTTCATTGCTTAATCCAAACTTTTTTGTGATTTCCAATTCATACAGTAATTTATGTAATCTAATTATGGATTATGAAGGTATTTTGTTAACGTTTAATTTCACTTTATTAACGTTTACTTTTTATTTTTCCCTATGCTATATTTAGCTATCATTAACATCTTCAACAGTTAAAATATATTGATTTCCTGATTTATTCTATCTTTATCATCGTGATAACATACAAATATTTTCAGAGATGAAAGACAATTACGATTCGTTTATTAAATGTTATGTCATTTTATAAATGAATTAGCATTTTTTTTTCTTTTTTCATCGTACCGTATCACGAAGAATGCAATCTGATAATACGGTAAACAAAGAATAGTCATGCTTAAGTTTAAAAAACAAAACATATGGAAAGATAATTTTAATTTGGAAGGAAAAAATACCGGAATATGATGCTAACCGTACTGAAAAAACAAATTTCCGATTATCGAACTTATGTGAGAAATTATTTAAGCATTATATAATAAAGCTTCTCACACAAATAATCTTTCCTAAAAAAAAAAAAAAATAAAAAAATAAAAAAAAAAAAAAGCTACAAAACATGGAAAGAATTCGTCCAACTACCTTCCATCCGAATCAAATCAACTGAAAAATGCGGACTGACATAACACATACACATATCAAACATGAACAGAGTGCATAAGCATGTTATGGAACCAAAAACAGACTGACACACGCCCGGTAGTGAACATTTTTGCTTTTCGTTTTTATTGAACAAATAGGAATAAATAAAACGGATAAATTATTTTATCATCATCAATCCTTGTCTCAAATTTATCGGTGTTATCTTTGATACAAGTTACAATTGACCAAATTACCTTTCTTACCATGTATAATGAATGTGGTAGGTAATAAGTTGAAATTCGAGAACATTAAATGTATGGATGTTATGAATCGAAAAATTTTCAACCATTTTTTTTTTTTCTTTCATCTTATCCATAAATTGACATTGATTAATCTCTTGTCAGTTTTTATTTTGCTTTCTTTTTCCTGAATTATATATATATATATATCTATGAAATGAAACCTGTGTAAGATCAAAAAATGAATTGTCTTTTGTCGTAGATCTTTTATGATTGACGACCGGTATCATAAAATGAAAATCAGGATGATGCGATACTCCAGGAAGCGATAAACGATGAATGGCTGAATCCCATGTTTTTGCAAAATTTTTCCGATTTCTTGAATAAATGCATGATTCCGAATGTTTACTTCCCAATCGTGTTGTCATTTTTGGTGATATTACGGATGCTGTCGCTGTTGTTGTTGTTGTTGTTGCTGTTGTTGTTGTTGTTGTTGCTGTTATCGTTGTTGCTGTTATTGTTGCTGTTGCTTTTGTTGTTGTTACTGAAATTGCGGTGGTTGTTGGGTTGCAATAACTAGCGTAAAATTGTGATATTGCCAGAGTTTCCGGATTATCATTGCTAATCACATGTCGCATTCTTGATGACATCTTTTTGCCGGTTCGTTTACTTCCTCCTTTTACTTATTATTCATCCAATTTCGTTAGAATTTCCACAATAATGTAATTGCAAACACCTGAAAGTGTTCTATTATTTGGATCGGGGAAAAAAAAAAACTTTTTAACGAAAAATGCATAAAAATAATTTGGGGTAACAACGACCGATGTGCTACTGATACTAAAATTACAGCACGAAAATGTGTGCTTTGATATAGTGTTCCACATAATACAAAAAAAAAAAAAAAAAAAAAAAAAAAAAAAAAAAAAAAAAAAAAAAAAAAAAAAAAAAAAAAGAAAAAAAGTGATAGGAAATGATAGGAAACACCCCTATATCATAATAAATTTATCCGCAAAAAAATCCGTCATCGTTGTGGGATAATAATCAATCAATCAACATGGAACTGCAAAATGACATCAAGATATATTGTAATAGAAGAAAATAAGAAAAAAGCATGAAATCTCAAAAAATAAATTTTTAAAATTTCCATAAGTATTTATTCCTCCATTTGTTATTGTTAAAGATCTGTTTCATCTAAATGTAAATACTAACAAACCATATTTTATCGTTTTTTTTTTTTTTTTTTTTTCATTATTCTAATGTAACATTTAAACATTTCATATATTAAATAAAATACATACGATTTAAACCATATTTCAGAATTTTTTGTTTTTCTTTTTTTTTTTCTCTCTATCAAAATTTCTAATTTATTTTTATTGATGATTTATGAAATGAAAAAAAAAAAAAAAAAAATCATTATATCCTCCTTGCTGCTTTAAATTCATACTCCAGTCTTTCTTTCCTTTTTTTTTTTTTTTTTTTTGATAATTGTAATTGTTAGGCAAATTTTGACCTATTTTTAGCATGAAATTTTAATTAAAAATTTTTTAAATTTAATACAACTCTTCGTCCATTTCAAATGACTTTAAAAGTATTTTAAATTTGCTTTGCTTTCTTGGAAAAAAAAAATCATCGAAATTGCAAATTATTTCCTCTTTTTTCTTCTTACTTCTATCATCATCATCATCTTTAAAAAGCAAAGACCTGATTTTCCTAAATTTTTCTTTTTCATTTCCTTTTTTTTTTTCTTTTTTTTTTTTTTTTTTACAAAAGCCATTTCTAATTTCAACACATTTTTGAAGTAATTTTTTGTCACATTTCATGCGTACCAAATATGTTAGAAAAGATTTCCAAATTTCGAATTGTTGCTTACTTGAAATAAAACAAAACAAAGGATTATATCAAATTTTGGAGGAAAGATAAGAAAAAAAAAAAAAAAAGAAAAGAAAAACAAACTAAAAATCCTTCTCAAAGCAATAATGATATGGATGAATAAGTGAGAAATAAACCTTTTTGAACGACAAAAATGTAAGGCTTTAAGCCTAGCAATAGGAAATGAACAACAGCTGGAACTAATTGATCAAATAAGCAACCATTTGTTTTTTTTTTTTCTTCTTTTTTTTTTTTGTTTAAAGATAACACAGTTGTTTAAAATACAAATAGCTTGTTGGGAAATTTACTTATTACTTTATTGAGTAAGTAATCGGATAAATTTATTCCAAAAGAACTGATAAGGTAATATTGCTTTTACTTTTTACGGATATTTGAAAAATAAAAAAAAAGAAAATTACAAATATTTGACTTAAATGACAAATCTATCCAATTTTTTTTTTTTTTTTTTGGATAGATTTTTTTTTTTTGTACCAAAAAGTTTTTTTTTTTTTTGGGGGGTAGATTCTTATGGTCGCTTATTTTAAAATAGAAAAGTTAAGAATTTTTAATAGTTTAAATAAGTATTTATTCTATAAGATATACATATAAGAAATGTTAGAGAGATTTTTGCATACTTTCTGGCCTTTTCTTTTTATAATTTAAAATTGAAAAAGATGCGGTGAAAAATGAAAGAAACGGTGAAGAGATGGAATTTTTGATTCAAAATCAATATTTGACCTAATGATCAAACAAAATTGGGATAGCAATAACGTGTATCTAAAAGAAACAATAATCAAATATTTGTTTCATTATTTCATATACTATGATATATTATTCATAATTGTAAAAAGAAAATTATAAGTACAAAAATTTTACAAACATCAATTTCTGTTTTTGTCTTTTTTTTCCCCCCTCCCCCAGCCAGTTAATTGTTTAATCATTAAAGAGATTCAGTGATAAAGATTTCAATGATTCAATAAAAATAATTTAATGACATTTCAATGATTTTAATGATTTAATGATTCAATAACAAATATCCTAAAATACTGTAACAGATAATAATAAATGTAATAATATAATTAAATACTTGTAATGAGAATAAAACATTAGTAATATTCAACAAAAAACACTAAAAAAAAATCAAAAAATATCCTAAAATAAATATTGTAATACATAATAAGAAATGTATCAATAGAATTGAATACATATCGCAAAAATAAAATATATATTTATTTCTGTTAAAATAATCATACGAAAAGTTTTGTCTGTTATGAGAAAGAGTAATGAGAAGGTAATATTACAACATGGTAAGATCTGTGAACATTTTCAACAATAATATCATCATCCTTTCTTAATGGTTTCACTGCAACAGCTTCTGTTTTTTTTTCCCTTTTTTTTTTTCTTCCTTCCTTTTTCGAAAAGAGTGTAAATAAGAAACGAAAAATATCTTTGTAAATAAGTTGTAATTAAATAAAGTGCAAATTTTGTACTTCAATGGAAAATATTCATGCATTAGGAAGATGACGCATATTGTTAAGTGATATGCGAATTGTTTTAATTAATTATCCACTTTTTTTTTTAAAAAAATCATTATTCCATCATCTATTATTAATGAAAATAATTTTAATAATTATAAAGTTAAATTTAGTACTGGAAATAATTATATTTTGTAAATATAGAATAATTTATTAATTAATCAATTTGCTAGCTAAAACCGGAACTTCACAAAGTTCTTTCTTTTTCTCTCTCTTTTTTTTTTTTAAGAAAGAATGGATTGTTATCTTATACTCATCTTATTTGGATACATTTCCAAATGTTGAATTTGCTTGCTATTTTGAAATTTAACCAATCTATTATCACTGATAAGGTGGAAATAGAATTTTTGGAAATGTCGTAATTGAAATAAATGATGATCTTTAAGAAATACTTTCTCATATGGCTGATATTTCTCATCGATTTTTCAAGTAAATCTTATTTTAATTGATTTTTTTTTTCATCAATCATAGTTGAACAAATACATAGAGTGAATGGAAGTATGTTTATTCTTTGCCTATTTCAAACCATAATTAACTCTTTAATTCATAAAATTTTCAAGATAAGATGGATTAGTTTCCTCATTCTATTACTTATTCCATTACTGATGAATACAAGTTTTTTTTTCTTTTTTTTTCCCGTCTTCTTTCCTCCTATTTATTTTAATTATTGAAGTTTTAGATTTTACAGCTAGACATAGCTTTTATCATAAACGATAGCATCAATCTGTAAGAAGAATGATGAAGGGAAAAGAATGTAAAATATGATTGGAATTTTCAAGAAAAATTTAGCACATTCTGTTATCTTAATTGTACCACTCAACAAGTAATAATTAGTAATATAATTTGATATCAGGATAATTAAGTAAATGAATAAGGCAAAAAAGAAAAGATGAAAGATTAAATCTTTCTTTTTTTTTTGCTAAGACAAAAAACGTTCATTAAAACGGACAAGAAATTTGATTAAACGATCAAGATTTTTTATTACAAATAAGCTATAATACAAGCAGTAATAATATGTAAATTTCTTTATTTTCAAAAATAACAAATACGATGTTGTCATCATAAATAATTTCCCAAAGTTATTCCGTAATAATAAACTACCATTTTTTTTTTTTTTTTTTTCAAAACCGTATTTATTATTTTTGTTTCAACTAAATCTGGTAATTTATTCCGGAATAATAAATCACCTCTTTTTTTTTTTCTTTTTTTTTACCAAACTGCCAATTACTTATTGATATTTCGAAAGAAAGGAGCAACAAAAATACAATTGCGTAATTCAAAAATTCAAAAAAAAAAAAAAAAAAACGGAATTATACAATAAAGTATTTCAATTAAATCAAATAATTAAAGTTAAATTTCGGTAATTATCACAATTCAACAATGATAAATCGTGTTTGAAATTGGATACTGATAAATCCGAGAAAAACCAATTTACAGGATTGGAAATAAAAAAATTTGAAAAAGATCAATGTGTTTTTGATTCCAATCCGATTTGATTCCAGTTCGATTCCGGAAGATATTAAATGTTGGTAAGGGAATCGGTGTTAAATGAGAACGGAGAAGAAAAGGGAGGAAGAAGAGAAAGCAAGAACGTTACATTCATTGACAATATGTTTGCTTCAAGGAAATATGTTTGATGGTAGCAAGGATAAGTAAAACTATGTTGGAAAAAAAAAGTGATATGAGGAAGAAAAAGAGAAAGGGAGAGAAAGAGAGAGAGAGAGAGAGAGGAAAGGAGAAATGGGAAGAAAATGAACATTTTGATGAATAATGGTGAAATTTTTGATAATTCATTTTTTACTTTTTTTTTTGAAAAAGAAAAGAGTAGAGGAATAGCTACGAAATTTTCAACGATTAAAGTATTTTATTTCATCAAAGTATGTGAAATTCCACTTGAATAATTCACAAAGAAAAAACTTTTGTCAAACTAAAAAGTTAGAAAAGTTTAAATTACTAAATATATCATCCGATTATGATTCTCTCTTAATTCATTCCCAATCCTAATGAAGCAATCTCCTCTTTTTTAAAACAAAACAAAAAAAAAAGTAAATGGTAAAAGTTGTTAAATCATTTCATTTTTATCAAACTATCAATCAGTAAGCTTATCAAAATTTAGTATCCTTCAAAAAAGAATTGAAATAACAGTAATGATTTCGGGATGAATAATGGAATAATATTATCAAAAATTACATATATTCAATTATTTCATTGTACATGAATAGATTAAGAATGGAAAATAATGAACAAATTAAATGGATTCTTTCAATTATTCGCCGCAAGCTTTCTTCAATATCTTCCTTCTAATATTACTTAAATGATATAGCGCTAATTGTATTAATTATATTCATCATATCATATGCTAAGTTCTTATCATTCACAATTAATAAATGTCAGAATACCGTTGGATTTCAAAAAGAAATGATTAATTGCGCGTAATGAGAAATGAACATGTCTCATGTGGCATTGCAACATTCGATCATCACTAACATTGAATCAAATTAAACCCAAATAAGCTAGCTTAGTTGCAGACAGTGATGATGTAAATGACGTTGACGATGATTGGTAATGATGATGATGATGATGATAATTGCAATCGAAAAAATTGCCATTAAGATAATGATTCTCCCCTTGTAAATCATCATTACAAGTAACAAAATTACGTATAATTTATGAATTTTAATTTCTTATCATCCATGAATTTTACAACAAATTAATATTTAATCTAAAAAAGTGAAAAGAAAAAAAAAACAAAGCCATCGAATTCTAGAGATATCTTCTTTTTTTTTTTCGAAAAATTTATCAATAAATGAAATCATCACTGATACAATGGTATAACAGTTCAGCCAGAATAAAAGATATGGATGAACTGATGATAGCGCAAAATGAGCGAAAAAGTTACCTAAAAAAGGAGAGAAAAAAAAAAATGAAATCAAATAATTTTTAGGAACGAAAATCATTTCATTCTATTTTACCAACAAAGACAACAAAAAGTTCATTTTGCAAAAAAAAAAAAAGGAACCAAAAAAAAAAATTAATACCACTTTTTTTTTTGCGAACAATTAATTCAATTATGTACGAAATTTGAGTAGGGTATGATGAATCTTTTCCTTGTAATTTTGACAAAAAGTAATAAATGAAATGTAAATGAGTCAGGATTAAGTAAAAGAAAGTTATAACTGTAAAAAGTAAATAAATTATTACTGTTGTGGCAAGATAGTTGTTATTGTAATAGCATTTGTTGTATTTAGTACAACTAAATTGTCATTTTCCTAACAATAGGAAATAGTAAGTGAACAATTATTAGATCTATTCAAATTTTTCGGTAAATAAGATGTTCAAATAGTTAATTTAAGAATAAACTAGCAATACAGTTTATTTTTCAATTAATTCATCAGAAAGGAACGGAGTTGAAAAGTTGAACAAGTAAGTCTTTCTTTCAAGAAGTTCATTCGCTCGATAAAAGGATTATTTCTGGTTGAAATACAATTTCAAAACACACTAATGCAACTACGACGACCTTTTGGTTGTTCGATAATGACATCTCAACGTTGTTAAAACTTCGGACGAAAATATAAAATCAAAATTACCACTCCCCTAACAATAATTAAAATTATATTTAAGTTACAAAAAAGTGTAGAAATATAAATTTTATTTGGAGATAATTCTATTTCTAGCTTTTTGTTTGTGTTATTCCATAAAGCATTACTCACAAAGAGCAAAGAAATAACTGAATTTGCCAACCAATCTATCAAATGAGAGGAAAAAGTGTTTGGAGGAATCTCGAGGGAAGATAAAGGGTTTTTAAGTGTGTAAAAAGCCTTGGGGAAGTAGAGAATAAAGTTGAAATTTCATCGAACCAGTAAAATTCCTACTTTCATTATCAATAACATCAGTAATATTCAATATAATACCTAACCTCCTACCAGCAAATTTAACTGCAACAACAACACTTTAATTCGACCGATTGGAGAAACTACAAATGGATAACATTTCATATATGATTGAAATATTGAATCCAATCGTTCTAGAATTCGATTTAGAACGTAGGAGACACAGATTCCTAAGGTATAAGTAAAATTCTTATTTTAAATTCCTACAAGTAAATCTTTTGATAGTTCGAAAGGCACAAAATGGATTTAAATTTTCGGCGTAACTTTTCACATCGAAAACATTATGAAAGGAACATGGAGTAAGATTTGATAAATAAATATTTAAAAAGTTAAATTTATTTCTTCAGTTAATCTTGCATTAGTATATGTTCAGAAATTATGAGGTACATATTGTTTGTAAATATTATTTGTAAACTATGCTGGATCACTTTTGCTATCTTCTTTTATCCTTTTAAATTAAGCAAATTTGACATTTCACTACTTATTAAGCTTATGAAAGTTACAATAACGAATGTTAGTTTTGATCAAATTTCAATAATATACTTTGTGAAGGGTTCAGTTATTTCTAATATATGCTAATTATTGAACAATTGAAATTTTATCGACAAAAATCAAGTGTTAAAATGTAAGTAACTTCTGCAATCAATCTTCACAATTCGACAATTTCAAAAATTCTCACTCAAGATAAATTTAAGATTGTTTTGATAATTTTGCAAAACTATTTACCTATAGATATTAATTGCTCTATTGAGAGATAGTCGGAAACTTTGCTAGCTATTACTGTAAACCGTCAAATGATCGATACAGGATTTCATTATTCGAATTTAACATACTACGTTGAAAACTAATCGGATACACCCAAATAAATCTTTGTTGTATGCAGCCTACCAAAGAGAATCAACATATTGGTCCTTTTGTATAAGATGATACAGTACCCTCCATATGATTATGAAATTGAATCTATAGCTTAACAAAGATAGAAAAAAGCTTAGAATAGGTGAGAAAATTCCAACGGGTCAAACCTCACCATTATCAGTTCACTTCTTTCTCATTGTAAACAAATGAATGGATATATGGAACAGATGTATACTGCTTTTTGCTTAAAAGCCTTTGTGTTGAATTAGTAATTTCAATATTCTGATTCTGTATTTCTTACTCAGATTTGATCTGATTTATCACTGATTATCGCTTGCCCTTTGTGTACTTGTTTCCTTATCAGCATTACTGGTTTATAAGAGAACAAATTTTTGGAGCCTTTTTTCTTGGCCGATGAATTAAGAAGAATAGAAAATTAATAAATTTTTTTATGAAGTATGGAATAATATTCTTTTTTGATTTAATGATAACTTACCAATATAATAGTATTACTACTCAAATTTCAGATTTTTAGGTTAATTTTATAATTCAATATGCTATGTTACTTCATCTACACTTTTATCTTTCAGTAGTTACAAGAAAAAAGAATTTTTGATCCTTCTTCTTTGGCTAGTAAATTAAGAAAAGAAAAAAAAAAGCGAAAAATCTAACATTTAAAATTTTGGATGAATTAGTTGTGAATTTGATGAAAACAGCATGAAGATGAGAATAAAACAATATAATAAACCAAATGATCAATTTTATACATCAAATATCATTTAAATGTTTAATAACAATATAATTATTGATGAGGAATGTATGTGTATAAACATTAACAATTTACGATAATTGTTGAATAAATTGAAACAAAATCAACAAATACGATAATTGTCGAATAAATTTAAACAAAATTATTCTAATTTCACTGAGGAATTTCTTTTTAAAGTTTAGATTATAAGGAATGATATGATATGACCTGATAAAATCTGTTTGCAATTGATGATTTTCCTCATTTATGATTGAATGAATAGCAAAATGCGAGAGTTAAATGAAACGTTGAAAAAGATTTAATATCCTCCCTTTGCGCATACAATCAATTAATCAATTATTTGTGAGTTTCTCAATATTTTCCGACATATTATGAATGTTCAAAAATGAAAATTTAATTATTTATTTATCCTAAAATTTTCAAATCAATTATTTACTCTTTTCTTTTTTTTTTTTTTTTTTTCTGTGTGTGTGTATTATTTACTATTACCAATGTTCAGAAGTGTGTTAAATTTTTTTCTGGTAAAAGTTTGAAATTCAAAAAAATTTAATCAATGGTGAAGGGAAAGAAATTATTAACCGTCATTTTTAGATGCAAAAATTTTTGATCATTGATTGGATTTTAAAACTTTGCTGAAAAAAATACAAAATAATATTTGAAATAACTCTTATCCAAATTATATATTTCTCTCCTCCTTTCTCATCGCAATAAATTCCAAATTTGTATTTTAATCAAAGGATAGAAAAGAAAAAAATATCCATTTGACAGGAAATCTAATAAAAATTGAAAATTAAATTTTATCAGCTTTTTGAAAAATATGATTGAATAAAACATTACATGAAAATATTATTCATTATCAAATTACAATAACAACATTTGGGAAATAAATTAAATTTGCCGTATTTTTCTATTAATGATATATATATATATGTAGAAAACGACAAATTAATAGATAGATATTATTGTAGGAAAATGACAAATTAATAGACAATATTATTGTATTCCAGCTTGAATGATATTAATATGATAATCCACTAAAGGTCACAGATCTTAGCATGTATATAAGAGAATCTTAGATTAAGTCAACAGGCATTCGGTGCACTCGTCGAGATCGTCAAAATGGAACGATGTGGCGAACAAGTGCACCGAGTGCGGTTTGCTGTTAACTCAACGCTGAATATGAAGCCGACATGTCGAATGGTTTATCCATTTGAATTGGAGTAAAGTTGGATGCGGATGGCATTTAATTCCGCCATTAATTTTTTGGAAGATCACTTATCCAAGTGACAATTGGTAACATATTTATATATATATTTGTAAATTAGGTAGTATATATTTGGGAAATATACGTGTAACTTTTCATTTTACTTATTTTTTGTTTCTTGACAGACGAGGACTATTTTAGAAATTTTTATATGGAAATGTATAAATTTCACTAAATTTGAGAAGTTTCATTAATTTTTTTTTTAGTCTTATAACTTTCAATTTAATTCTTACTGGGAGTAAGTGTTATCCAATGGTTTAGATTAAATTTTAGAATTTTAATAAACTATAAACTAACAAATAAATAAATAGATGAATGATGTTGAAATAGAAGGAAAAAAGAAATAAATTAGTGTTTACAGTAATGAATATTTCTATGGTATCCAAAATTCATTGTCATCATATATCATGATTTCATCATAAAATAATAATTAAAAGAATGGATAAATTTAATACGGTAATAAGGATTTGCAAGGATATCATTGTGATAAATTATCTGTATGATATGAAATATATCGTTGTAAATTCTCTCTTCACGATGATAACCAGATCAAATTGTCGCATGGTTTAGCTATGTTAAATAATGGTGACGAATTATTCTGTCATTGCCAAAAGTCTTAATGGAAGATAAATCACTCGTCCATGGAGATGTGAGATGAGATGGAAAAGTGGGAAAGAAGATTTGAAGATATAAATCAACAAAATAAATGGACGAAATTCTTGAAAAATTAAGAAAAGAGGTACGAGTGATTTATAATGGCAGCAGTTTGAAATGTTATGAAGATGGGTAAAATTGAAGAAATGCGGTAAAATAGTTACCAAAAATAGAAAGCAAAAAGTGAGCCGAAAGACTTTTCCCCTCCTTTCCCACATTTCTAATGCCTTTGTTGCTTGTTTAAATTTTGTAAAAAATAAAAATAAAAATGGAGGAAAAAAAAGCGTCCATTAGCATATTGGGTTTACCTTCCCTTATTACCTCATCTTTTTTTCTTTGCTCCTTCAAATGTTTCCTCTTCCATCATTGGGGTTTAATTAATAAATGCTAATGATGATATTTGAAGCTTAAAAATTGTGAATCTTACTGAAATAATCTATTTTTTCGTCTTTTCTCTTCCATTTCATCCCATTTCATCGAAGATAATAAATTGTACTCGTAATTGTATTAATAATAAATTAGTAATTGTATTAATGATTTGCAATCTAAACAAAAAAATAGATTAGATAGAATGGTTTGATATGGTTATCATCATGCCTGGCCTTTTTTCTCATACGTTTATCATCGTAGAAGGGAAACAAATGTTAAGCAATATGTCGATAATGATCATTTGATTAAAGTATTTGAGAAATATTAATCTCAAATGTCACTACAATCATTTTAATGTTATCGAGGTACGAGGTGCCAAGAATGATGAAGTAAAAATTATTTTGATCACAACTACAATTTTGATCCAATAATTCCGTCATTATTTTAGGTACCACATTCTTAAAAGATTAGGAGGACGTTTCACAAATTATTGTTATTGCTCATGGTTATTATTATTATTTTGTAACATAGGCAAAAATTTCATCTTAGTTTTTCTAAACAATTAAATTACAGAATTTTGTTTGAATACATTTGCAAATTTGCTTAATTATGTTTATTGGGAACTGCAAAAAAGTCAAAGTAATTATGATTATCTGTTAGTTTACCAAGCAAAGATATGGAATAGCATAATAAAATCAGAAAAAGGAAAAAAAAAGGACTTAGCTATTTCTGGAGTTAAGAGTTTTGATCAGTTAAGGATAAGATTAAAGCTGAAGTTGAATTGATCAAAAGTAGCCGATTTCATTTTGTCCAAAATAATCACTTTCTCTCTCTTTCTCTCGTGTATTATGTTTCGTGTTTTTTCCTTGTCATAAAACTGTCATAATATGTAAATGATTGTCACCATTAAATTGATTTATACAAAGTAGTTTGCTTTGATTTTGAAATGATTATTCATAGAGCTCGATTACTAATGTATCACTAGATTGAAGCTAATAAAGTGATAAAATTGAAATACAAAAATTTAGATAGTGATATTAGACAACAAGGAAAAACAACACTGATATTTCATTTAAGATACAAATTGATGGAATTTTTGAATTTTTATTCATTAACAAATTAAATAGTCTAAAAAAGAAAGATAACACCTATCTAAATATAAAGATATAATTTCAATGCAAATAATTTGTTGTATTTCTTTCTTCAGAAAGAATGATATAGAGAAATAGGATGTGCAGGAATAATTGTTATAATTTTGTTATTTCAATGAAACATCTAGTGTTTAAAAAATGAAACAAATAAAATTATTTGTCGATTATGAATCATTGTTGTGTATTTCGAAATTTTTCCCGGAAAAAAATTATTTAAAGGAGGAGTGATTTTTCCGAATCAATATATCGTGTGTCATACTTTTTGAGTTTTCTTATGTTCATTTCGATATACGCTGGATTCTATGACGTTTGAACTATCACCTTTCCAGTTTTTGATTTATGGTGGTCTGAACGACAAGATAATTAATCAGATCGAATGATACTAACTGTAGCATTCCCTCAATGAAATGCAAAAAATCCACGCATTCAGATTCTTTTCTTTCCTAAATCGAAGGAAAAAAGAAGAAATAAGTTGAAATTAAGACAAAGAACGATACAGATCAAACTAGCATATTTTGGTGAAATTTAGATAAGCTTGAAGAGCTATATGAACAAATTCTTTCAATATTTTGAAGCTTTTAATATTCCAATTTTCTACATATATCACTTTAATTTGGAATTCATTGAATTAAAATATACCAAACATTCATTCCAATCATTTCTTACGATTTTCATATATGCATATTACGGCTTCCTATATATAGTATATGAAATATCTTTAAAAATTTACTATTTCAAAACTATAACAAATGATTAAAACTTATCATCATATGAAGTGTAAATGTGAAAAAAAGGAAGTAAAGGAATTTTACAAAAAAAAAAAAAAAAAAAGAAAAAAAGAAGATATCAAAGAAATGAATCCATACAATCAACTTTCGCTTGTGAATTCAAAGTGTAACATGAATTACTGATTTGAGACTAATCGATAATACTAGTGGTACCAATTGTTTTAGAAGATGGGCTACTTGAAAATAATGAAGTATCATCAATATCATTCGTAATTTTTCTTTGTAAATGATTCGAAGGTGTTGAATCCATTTTGAGCTCGTCATCAACATCAACATCAACATCATCATCATTTCCAATCGTTATTGTCGGATTACTGAACGAACATAATGGTATAACAGCTGTTGTTGATGAAGGAGAATTGTTCTTTTCCTTCCTGCATTTTGAAAAAAAAAAACAAAAAACAAAAAACAAAAAACAAGAAATTAAAAAATTACTTGAGTAAAATTGGAAGAATATATAAATGTATAGTTCAAATGTTGCTTGTGGACAATTAAACACAAAAGATTGTTTCATTTCATTTAAGCATATTTTTCGCATGGTCATTAAAATTATTTAAGTGTTGCATTGATGATCATTTATGCAATTATTGACCATTACAGCTAAATACTGAAAGATAACTGTTAATCAAAGTGGAAAAAGAGATGATGGAAAAGGAAGTAATGAATACTTTGTTTCGTCTTCTTTATGATAGCCACCAACAGTTGCTTTTTAACTATTATGATAATATGAGATGATTTTATTAAAACTATCATTAAATTATTAAATGAACTATAACTTATTACGAATTGCATGCAAATTATTTGTAAACATTTCATATCTCTTTTAATTCATTAAATTATCATCATGAAATGGCTTTAATTAATTCATTCGCCGTTTCTTTTTCTTTTTTTTTTGCTATAATTATATGAATAAAATGGGAAATTAAAAGAGGACCTTGTATGATGTCGATTTTCATGACCGCTTGTAGTATCAAAGCTGCAGTGTAACGGTCCAGCACATTCCACAAGACTGAAATTTGAAAACAAGAAAAAAAGGAGAAATAAAAATATTCAGCATACATAATTTGAAAAGAAAAAAAAAATCAGTTTAGAAGCAACGTGTTGATTCATGGAATTTATTAGAAGTTACATGATTACGTGAATCGACAATTATAGGTCGCAAAAGATAGAACAGTGTACAGCTGAATTGAATTTTGTAGGAAACGGAATTTAAAAAAGTCCATTAAATTAAAAATTTAAACAATTCATTAGAGGTCAAATTAATTTTCAGGTACAAAATATGTAAGATAGATGGAAAATTTGCACTAAAATAGTAAATGTTTTGCTAAAAATCATTGCAAGATTAACATTTCTTTTCTTTTTTTTTCTGACATGAAATGAAATTCATCAAAAAGAAGCAAAATAAAATGGGGAAGAAAAAAAAGAAAAGAAATAGCAAATATACAATAAATGGCCAACATGTAAAATTAAAAATATTCCCTAATGCTAATCAAAATTTATGCAATTATTTTCCACATTGAATCATTTATGGCATCCAATTTAATCGTCATAAGTAAACTAAATCAGCAAATTTTGCAAAACTTAAATTCCAATATCCAAAAAAAATACTAAAGTATTAGTGAAAGAGACAGATAAGATTATAGTTAAACCATTTGCAAGTATATGCCATAATTTTCATTTTGAAATATTCGAAAATAAAATTTTAAAAGAAAAAAAAGCCCACGACTTTTAAGGTGTGATAAAACTTAACAAAAAAAAAAAAAATTGATGGATCATATTCCAGTAGTAATAGATGAGTGATTTCACCTACTGATGTGAATGCTTGATGAGTGCATCTAAGGCAGTACTGGTGGCGTTTGATAATGAACGACATCGCTTAATTAATGCCTTTGTATGTTGCTGTCGTAATTCCCGATTGATAAGCGCATATAAGATTGGATTTACGGCCGAATTAAAACATACTAATAAATGGGCCGCAAAAAATGTCGATGATAATGTTAAAGTTGACCAGGATACCTGTCAAAGTATCATTTGTTGTTGTTTCACGTTTGAAATTTTTTGCTGATTAGATGTCGGATGTAATGATAATATATCGTGAAATATTAGCCAAAGTCTAATTAACAGGTGGAAAAGAGATGGAAGGGATATATTTAGTTATGATAAGAAGATTTTCTTTTGAAACTTAATCAACTTCTCTTTTTTTTCCCAAATTCCAATACGATTACATAAGATAAGTTAACTGATGAAGGAAACATTTCTTCAATCTATTATCATTCATATATGGTGGCATAGATTAGAAAAAAAAAAAAATAAAAAGAATGAACTTACAATAATAAGTTCAAAATGTGCCAATAAGTTTAATGTCCAATGTGGCATCCAACAAAAAAAGTAAAATAAAATCATCGCAACAATTCGTTTCGTTACCTGTAAATTTCTTTTTCAACTGGAAATAATTCTAAAATTATCAGTTTACAATTTTAAATTCATATCTAATATATCGTAGAAAAATTGTGCGTAGTTTGGGATTTTTGTAATATCATTGAATTTTAATTTGCTTAAAACTTGTAATGTGTCATCTCGCTTCGTCTATGCCGCTAAATTTGATTTGAAGTGCGAGAATTTTTTTCTCTGTGATTTCAAATTTCATCCTTATTTAAATAAATCATAGGATAGTATTCTGGGAATTTGGGTTAGAAATTAAAATAATGCAAAAAAAATATTTGACTTAAAATTTAAAATGTACCTGCCTTATCCGCATATTTGCATTCCTATGTTTTGTTATAAAACTATGCCGGTTAACATTTGCAACACTTTTGTGCAATCGTATAATTACCTTTAAAAAAAAAAAAAAAAAAAAAAAGAGATACGATATAGAGGATATAATTTGAGATGTTGTTTTGATTCAATAAATTGTTCAAAAATAAGAAATTAAAAGGAATATAATAACTTATTACATTTAGGTAAAAGTAGGTAATCAAAAGAGCGGGTAATAAAAAGCCACATGCAAATGTATAGTACATAAATGTTGGATTACTTTCTTCAAATACACATTTTGTTTGTGTTATATGATGACGATGATGATGATGATCTGAAAATAACGATTATTTGGAGTATGAAATTTAAAAAATTACAAATTCATTATGCAAAAAAAAAAAAGAAAAAAATTGAGTAAAATTATGAAGAAAGAGGAAAAAAAGAAAAATGCAATGAAGTAAACAAACCTGAATGAAATGTATCATTTTGATTATCTATTATTAGGCTACCTGTTTGAACATTTACATGTACAACGGTTGCATTCATTACAACAGGTAATAAAAGTATTACCGCTAAAGCTGAACATAACAATAAAACAAAACATGCTACCATAGTTCGTCGCATTCTGAAACAAGAAGTTAAAAATAAATGAAAACAAATAATAAAATATTATTATTATTATTATTCCGATATCAATTAATATAATACAATAATTTCATCCATTAAAAAATGCACCCAAAAATTTTTCTTTTCTGTTTGAAATATTTTTGTTTAGAATAAAAATTTGAGCAAAACAAAAAGTATTTATGAAATTTTTTTCGACAAAAAAACTTAACAGTTAAAAATAAAAGTTGATGAGATATTTTTTGATTATTCAATTTTTAAATTCTATTCACTAATTAATAGCAGCTAAGAAAATTTATCCCACCATAAAATTTCCATCAATTTTTTCGTTTGTTTTTTCTTTTTTTTTGTTTATTTTTCTTGTTTTGCTTCTGTATAAAATGAAAGAAAAACCTGATGGATTTGACAGGTGAGCATACCGCTAAATATCTATCCCAACTAAGAACAGTCATAATAAAACTGCTCAATAATTTGTTGACACTTTCACCAAACCAATAAAATTTACACATTACTTTACCAAATAACCATTGTCCATATAATAAATCAATGATTAAAAATGGTAAATGCATAATGACCAAGAAATCGACCACCGATAAACCTAAAACTAATTATTTAAATAAACGAATTTGGATAAGTTAAGACAATTATGAGAATTTTGATTAATATTTTTAAAATTTTAAAAAACACTACGTTTTTTATCACAGCAATTTTTCTTTGTTTTTTTTTTTTTTTTTTTTGATAAAAAATACTTACCAACTGTGAAATCATTTTTTCCAACTGTGAAAAGATGAAATAAAATGATTTTTTCTTGAGAAAAAAAAAATTGAAAAACTGTTTTCTTTACATAATTGCTAAAAGTAGAAATGAACACTTTATTCCCACATTCATTCCTTTTTTTTTTTGCTTTTACTTCTACTTCTTTTTTTGTAACACTTTTTTCTATTTTCAAATTCTTAAAATTCAGATAAATTCCTTCCTTCCGATTATGAGAAAGTGAAATTAATTAAAAAAGAAAGATAAAGCTATAATAATTATCAGGTCAAGAAGTACTTTTTGTTGAAAACTTCATATAAATTAAATATTATATTTTGCTGGGTATAAATTTGGTTCAAAAGTTTTGGTTTGGATTTAAATTCTATCCCTGAATCAAGTTTTTTACTTTACTATTTTAATTATTCTTGTTTTCCTTAAAAGCAGAAAAACATATTGAGTGCAAAATATGTTAATATTTTCCGATCAAAAAATCAATAATCACTTTTGATGAGTTTTTTTAACTGATTAAAAACATTTGAAAATTCTTCTCGCTTAAATGTTTATACGGTTTTTAAAAGAGGGAAAATATTTATGCAATAATGTATTCCGGAAATATTCAGTAGTTGTTCCATCTGGTATTGCACTGCGGAAATGTTGATTAATTGTTGCAACATTGATTGCGTCAGATCTTCTAGTGGTGATGCAACTTATTACCGATTACAGCTATTATTCAAATCGATTTGTTGCTTATTTTTTCCACTTTTTATTTTACCTTATTCGATCAATACTTGATCTCTTTTGGTGATACTTGAAGTTATCGGTATTTCAGCTATATTTAACTAATTTTAAAAAAAAAGTCAGTTTTATTTCTTTATTCAATAAATTTAATTTTGCAAAAAAATTTATAAGAATTTAACGAAACTTGTGCATTTGCTATATAAACTTTTAAAAATCAACGGATTTGATAGGGTAACTTCTGCGAAATGAACAAACCAAAAAATATATAAATATTTTGCTTCGTATTTCCAACTTCAAAGCACTATTGTAAACATATATTGTCAATTTAATTAATTTCATGGTTAGTAACGGAAATTTTTATTAGTTAAAAATAAATAAAAAGCTAGAAACATATAAAAATTTTTATTAGCTAAAAATAGCAAATGGCATATTTTTTGAATCTTCTTAGATACAATTTATTTTTCTCCTTGGTTTAGTTAAATTTTTTTTTTTTTTTTTTTGAATTTCGAATACCTCTCCCACTACTTATTTATTAAAATTATATATGAATATTTAAAGAATCAAGATATACAAAGAATTTATGCACTTAATACTTTTTTTTTTTTTTTGATTGAAGTACAACATCAAATGAATAAGTGGAAAATGTTACTAAGCTCACCTAAAAATAATTTTTTTTTTTTTGCAAACGAAATTACCAAGTTTAAATATGGAATTAAGGTGAAAATGTGAAGCAACATTAAAATGAAGATGAAAATTTCAAATACCAACATTCAAAATTATCCAATAATTTACGTAACTTACCCAGAATATAAATGAAAACATGTAATGTATTGCTTGGATTAATTTTCATTGAATTCAAACCTTTCCTGCGTGTTGCTGTTAATACATTAACGATCATTATAATAACACTGCTAAAACAATAGATATTATGCTAATTAAAATTTAATTAATTGCTTTTAAAATTCAAATTCAAATGAAATGAAATGTAACCGAGATCTATATACATATATACATATATATATATAAAGAATCAAAAATTATATATATTTATTTATTTATTTGCAAATATATTTGATAGCTTTATAATGATATATATTAATTTGCTTACCTTTTTTTCAGGGCATTGGTATGTTTTTTCTTGTTTTTTTTTTTTTTTTTTATTAAGAAAATGCCGTTTTGATCAATAAATTTATTCCAAAATTCATTCGAGTTCCTAATTTTAAATTTATCCGCAATTTGATATTACTTTAAAATTGATGAATTCTATTTTTGATTCGTTTCCTTCTTAATTCCCAAACGGTTATGCAATCTTACATCCCAATTTCATCCGTCAAAAATTGAGTATCAAAAAAAAAAAAAAAAAAAAAAAATGAGAAATTGTTGATAAGAGGGCAATATAATTTCTTTTCTTCGGAAATCAAAAAAAAAATTACCCATTACCAATTGTTCCAAATAAAAAAAGGATGAAATAGGATATGCTAAAAATTAAACGTATCAATTTTCTGATCGATTCTTCATCATCATTTCCAGGATCTGCAAAGCGTATAAATATTTTTAATCCAATTCAAGGAATTGATTCATCCCAATCATTTCCTAGCATATTGTAATTAAAATAATGAAAATGGCGCTTTTTAAGAAAATGGAAAAAGAAAAAAAATTTGTCTTATTTTTTTTTTCAAATAATGTTAATTGGAAGAATTTTTTTCTCAGTTTTTTTTTTTTTCATAATAACAATTTTCTTATATTGGCAAAAAAATGATTCATGAAATGAACCAACAATAATTCTAAATTCAAGAAAAAATTTTTGAATTAAAAAAATTTTTGTTTCAGATCACCAATTATCACAACTAATTGCAACGATACAGTTCATTATTATCTAAAATCGAAGAAATGTAATATTTTTCGTCTTTAAATTTAAATTTATGCCTAATCCAAATGCATAATATAATATATCCAACTTAATATAACAATATATATAAATAGTGCGTAATTTTTTTGAAGAAAAAAAGCGATATGTTTCTAATTTAACAGAAATTAAATTTTTCAACTAAATTTTTGAATTTTATAAAAAATGGAACGAAAAATTCAACTTACTGATATAATCATTGAATGTTTCATTTAACAAACTACCACCAAATTTTGTTGTTTTCGATATCACTGCTGTTGTTGTTGTTGCTGTTTGCGGTGACGATGATGATGATGTTGATGTTGCTGTAGTTGCTGCTGCTGCTGCTGCTGTTGTTGTTGTTGTTGTTATTGTTATCCAAATTTTGATAGGAACTGGACTTATGAACATTATCTGTAAATTTTTGATAATATTTTGATAAATTAGGAATAAAATGTTAATATTTAATATCAAAATTATTATTATTATTTTTTTAATTCGCAAATATATATGCTAAACGACTTAGTTCTATTATGAAATTTAAATCCTACCTATCGTGGATTAGAATTGATCTTATTTATAAACCATCGAGAATATTCTTCTAGTTTTTAAAAGAAGAGAGAAAAAAAAAAAGGTGGTAAAAAAGAAGATGAATTGAAAGTAATGAAAAATATGAATGATACAACTAAGGAAATGAATTAAATTTATCCTTTTCATCTCTTATCTAACGTCATTCATATCCCATGTGTATTATTCCACAATTTGATAAATATTTGTTCTGCAAAAAGCAAAAAAAAGGATTTCACATGCTTAAATTTCTGTTAAATTTATATCAGTTTGTAAATTTTATAATTTCCAAACTTACACAATATTTAGAAAATTTATTTAGTTTTCGTTCAATTTCTTTATCTCACTGTTCTTTTCTTTCTTGTTTTGCTTGAAATGAAATCGACAATTTTCTTTATGAAAACAAAGGTTTGAAAAAAAATCTGAATTTGTTCCTGAAATTCGACCTTTTTTTTTCCCATTCTTTGATGCTATGAAAAAGAATGGATACAATAATATTTGGAATGAAACATCATTTAAATCATTCAGAACTTACTTTCTTAAAAGAACTCTATTATATATATTTGCTAAAAAAAAAGATAATTTCATATATTAGAAAAAGAATTAAATAAAATAAAAAAAAAAAAAAAATTGCATTTATTTTTCTCTTTTATGCTTATTTTCATTTTATTTGACTTTTCTAACTCTAATATCTTGGTGTATTTATTATTATCAATTATCTTAGTGCAAAATAATATGCATTTATTAATTGCTAACCACTGAATAGTTGAATGATAATTGAAATTTTAGTATTGGATGTAAAATGCTATTTGACTGAAATTAAAAGAATGCTATTTTTGCCTTTTCTATTAACTTTGATAAATTGATTTCAATAAGCAATTGAATATATTTGTTCACAATATATTTAATTTTTATGCGAAAATTTTCGAAAATCATACGAATGATTCTTTCCTTACTAATTTCACGAAAAATGAATATTTGAAAAGATTTTTCTCTTTTTTTTTTTCTCGAAATATTGGAGGAAGAATAAAATAAAGTGGAAAAAAGAAGCTATCATTTTTATAAGTTAGCTATTCTTTTGCTGTATTTAACAAAAAGTAATAATATTTAATCGTACATATTTTCTGAAATGAGTAAAATGATTGAAATGTTCTTAACTAAAAGTGGAAAAAAAAAAACGATTGAGTATGGAAGAATAGACTTCAGAATTTCACAAAATGATAACTAATAATAAATTTAGCACAAATTATAAATATTTTATATACATATGTGTATACATATATATTAGTAATTTGAAAAAAAAAATACTCAAATTTTTTTTTTTCCAAATAAAAAGGAAAAAAACAAAGGGAAAGAAAGAGAGGAAAAAAGAGAATTCCATTCAAAAAGTTTTGTTTTTTGCATGTTAACTTTTTTGTTAAAGTGATTGGAAAAGTGCACATTTATGAAATTACTCGCTTATCGACATGCAAATGCTTCTTTATAAAAGTTGTAAAATTTATAAACAAATTTTCATTCTAATTTTAAATCTTAAAGTATTTCTTTCCCTTAGTTTTATTCTGAAGTTTGCAGTTGTCGTTGTAAGAATTTTCAAAATTAATCAACAAAATTGTAAAATTAAAATTTTCACAAAAGTTCATATATATATATTTATTTGTATTTGTATTTATATAATGACTCGTACATTACAATCAATCATTTTACGATATTATTTAATAAATATACAAAATTTTCAGTTACTAAGGACAAAAAAAAAAAAAAAAAAATAAAAATGATTTGCAATTTATTACATCCATTACTTTGCGAAACAATATGTTATCAAAAAAAAAAGAAAAAAAGTTAATCAAAGAGGGAGAAACTGATAAGAGTATGAAATATGCGTAATAATCAGTGCTAGAAGAAGAAAAAGGAGTTTTTTTTTTTCTATCCCATTTTATTTTTTACGTTTTTTTTTTTTTTCAGCTATTTTTTAAAATATTTTATTTGTCTTCTTTTATCAATTTTTCCCACTCTTCCTTCAGCCTTTGTTATTCAAAATCATACGGGTGGTCTATGGATGTTTAAATTTAAATTGCATAAATGTTTAAACTAAATTAAATTAAAAAATTTCTCTACTTTTTCCGTTTATTGTATTTAAATGTATATATAAACTATGAAATGAATGGTCATGCAATTTACATGTAATATTCAAAAAATTTTGTATAAATACATGATATTGCCTTGTTATATTAGTTTAGATTGATGAAAAAAAATTTTTTTTTTTTTTTTTAAATAAAATTATTGGAATACAATTATTACATTTGGTCCCAAATGTTTGATGTAAAAAAAAAAGGCATCCAATAAGGGACTAAATTATTTTGTACTTCTTCTAAGTGAATAAATTTGAAATTTTGTTTACACTTTACATTACAACGATCACAAACATATTTGCATGGAAGTTACAGCAATAAAAAACGTAATAAAATTTCATTAACAAAAAAAATTTTTAAATAAAAATTATACAGACATAAAAAATTCATAATATAAAATAATTTCCTTGACATTGCTAAGATAGCAAGCAATAACTGATATAGGTAACTTGCTTTTCATTTGTTTTATTTCTTCCTTTTTTTTTTTTGTAAGCAAAAATTATACTGAATAAAAAATAAGTTTTTCCTTTTAAATTTTATATAAATGCTTACTTATCCGTAAGTAAGAACGCAGTTAACTAAACTGTCCTTTTAAGAAAAATAAATCTGGAAATTGAAATTTGGTATTAGCAAATAGCAAACGGATAAACGAAAATGTCTATCCGCTATTCATATAATCGATCAGTAAGAACATTAAGGAATGAGGAATGAAAAGCGGAAATGAAATGATGGATGAAAGAGAAAGATTTAGGTAAAAGAAAAAAGTCAGCAAAAGGAAAAATTTTTTACAAAAAATTTGATGAAATTTAACAAATGATATGTAATATTCGATAACATCTGGAAGGATTAATATGCAATATAAATGAAAATAAATAAATTTAAAGTCAAATAAACACACGTAAAAAAGATTGAATATATATAAATATATAATTTCAGTATTATTTATTCCAATTTTTCATGCCGATAAAACATTCTCGAATAAATTTTCCCTCTTCGAATCAAATATAAAAAGTTATAAATTTAAGGATTAAAATCAACCATGTTGAAATGTCATTTTTAGAATGCCATAAAAAATCTTCATACAAGTTACAACATTTTTCAATTTCATTCGAAGAACATTTGAAATTAGCATACAAATTGGAGTTTAGAAAACTATCACTTTCCTCAATTTAAGCTTGCATAAAATAATTGACAATTTTTTGTTTATTGTTATTTATCCATGCAATCCTTAAATAAAAGTAAATACAAATTATATCCTTGCCGGATGAATCAGTAAATTAAGTAATTAATCAATAAAATTAATAGGACTATCCTATTATTTAGATATGCCATATATGAACTGAAAGAAAAGGTTTAAATTGAGGAAATGAATGGGTAAAGAAAAAATACTATTTAACAGGGACAAAAAATGATAAGAGATCATAAAAATAAGGCATTTTTCGGGCAATTAATTTTAAGTAATAATTGCAATGCTTAATTACTTTTCGGAAATAAGAGTTGCTAAGTTATCCCACGATATTATAAAAGTGATAACAACATGCTATTACTTATAGAAAAAAAAAAGTGTGGGAAAGAAAGGATGGGAATATTTGAATTTGAATTCATGGATAATGGAAAATAAAAGATGAACAAGGTTGATCCTTATTCATTCAAGTTCATTTATCCGGAAAAGAGGACTGTGATCATAAGATGCTTTTCATATAAGAGTAAATTATGTTGACTAGAACAGGAAAGCCTAAGCAAAAGATTTATCCACCTTCTGTTTACCCGACTGATGCAAGATGATCCATTTTCTCCGATGCAAACATATTTTCAGTAGATTTTCAATAAAGTTGCCACAGCTATTCCTATTTTAATAAATGTAATTACAATCGGTTGCAAATACTATTTCAGTTGCATGTTAAATTTGACAAAATTCCCTTTATCCTATCTTATGTTTTTCATTTTAACTAAAAAGTTTTTGTTAGTTATAATAATCCTATCTCTTCAACATATCTAATCATATTCCAGTGATTGAAAAGCTTTCACAAAATATATCATACGACTTCTCAAAAAAAAAAAAATTCAAAGTATTTAAATTAAAAAAAGAGGACAATTGAACTTTTTATAATTTTTTTCATGACAAAATTTTTGAATTTATTCAATTTCGATCGAAAAAGATCAATAGATAAATCAATATTTATCACTGTATTCTTCTTAAATAATAAATTATGAGCAATAAGAAGGAAAGCTTACCACTTCTATTGCCACTTAAAATTATATTCTTAAATAATATATATATTAACCATTTAAAGTGTACTTTACTTTTCGGTAAATCTAACAGAAAAAAAGAAAATAAAGATCAAAAATTGCAAAAGTAAAGTTAAAAATTTCAATGATTATAAAAAAATTGCAAATAACAAAACGGATGAACCGTTTTCTATGGAATAAAGAAAAAAAAAAAATGAAAAAACTGCAGATGACGAGTTGATTGCTAGTGACAAATGTAACCTAATTAATTGGATTTATATTTTGTCGCCAGTAACAAAGCAAACATTTGTTGCTATGTAATGCATTTCATATAAATTTCATTTCATTTTGTTTTGTAATATAGCTGAATTGGAATAACGAATTTGGGCAGTAATTACTTGAGGGATATACAATTCATTGCGTGAAATATGGAAATCGTATGGAAATGAATGGAACTTTTATTTTATTTGATTTGATTTTTTTAAATCTACCACTAAATGATTGTGAAATACTACCCTCATAGCAATATTCACTTTTCCCACTGAACGGTAAAATATACCCAACAGGTTAAGGAGATTTACCAATCATTTCTTGAATAATAATTGCTGCGATAATAATGAACATCAAATAGTTCATTCATGTGTTTAATTATGTTTAATTTGGCTAATTAATTTGAAATAGTTTAAAGTATCATTATGAATGTTACCATTCAAAAATGAAATAAAAATTAATGAAGCAGAATTTGGCTCGACTGATTGCTAACATCACGACATTCGCTTAATAAATGTATCGATCATTTGTCATTTTGAATCATAAAAGTTTGGTTACTATTTTAAAGCAAAAATTGCAAAATCCTACGGCCGAAATAAAAAAAAAAAGGAATAATTAATTCAAAATTTCAACAATTTATCTATTTTCACCACTTTCTTGCTTCATCCCCACCTCCTTCTCCTAAATCAATTTGAAATAACAAATAAGATCAGTTGAATACAATTTAAGAATTGCCGGAAAAAGTATCTCAGAATATTTTGGTTGCTGAATGAAATGAAAAAAAAAATTGAATCTTACTCAAAGTATAAAAACATTATTCGGTATTCCCAATGGATTTCATCCTTTTTTTAGAATCCGAGCTAAAAGCGGATTGTTGACATGTTGAAGCATTTGCTTCTAACCGTCAACCAACCAAATGTAATCATCAGTTATACGATGATTGTTTTAACGAAAAAAAAATAGGGAAAGAGAGAGAGAGAGAGAGAGAAAAAAAAAGCTCTATTTTAAAAATTTCAATTGCAAGGAAAAATTCGAAGATTTTGAGATTATAACTTGTATTTGCACAAATTCAATTTTATTGGCTTCTTTGATAATATCGAGCTTAACACATTCAGACCTTTTTTTAATGGCAATTTATTGGATGTATTATTCCTTCCTGTAAATGGGAACATTTATTTATTTACCTTACTTGTCACCTGTTACTATATCATTATAGGTGTACTAATAAATTTCTTAATCTTTAATGTAACTAGCTGTAGAAATAGAATTTTTTTATGAGTTCAAATGTATAATCTACGAAATTGTTGGAAAAAAGCTTTGAAACCATGAAATCTGCCATTCATTTTTGATTAAATAATAGCTGACAACATTTTGCACTTGAATTAAACTCCAGTAAACTTGACTAAGCTTTTCATACGATAATAATCATAATTAGTGACAAATCATGATAATTTAGTCATCATCTACCACATCATCATTATCATTATCATCGAATGATATCGAAGATGATAATAGTGATGATAATGGTTAATGATTTAAATGATATTGTTGTAAGATTGATTTCTTGCTATAAATAAATGTTTGATAAACTTTATTCTTGACTTGTCAGTTTAGATTATGTCATCACACAAAACTGCACTAATTTTGCTTTTTTACTCAAGAAAAAAAGAAAAAAAAAAAAAAAAACAAATGATAACTGATACCTTCCTTTGGTTACTAAAATAAAGAAACTGTGGACAAAGAAATTGATTACCTGCATATATGTATACTTTTTAATATTTTGGCATAATTAATTCAAAAAATCAAACAAAGTTTGCAATTGTATATATGGGCTATGCAAACAGCTATAATCATTTTTTTTCTGATGCTGCAATCATTTTCTTATTGTTATGAATTATAAAAAAAAAAAAAGAAAAAATTTTTGATTTCAATTTAACAAATTGTCATCAACAATCGCCATGAGGAATGAAAAAGGACAAAAAAAAAAAAAAAATTTTAAATAAAATTTCAATCTTTTTACAAAGTGACAAGTGCAAAAATTATCCTCAAAATTTGGCGTAAAAGTCATACAAATGATTGTCAGTCGTTTTTTTTTTTTATTTATTTCCTTTCTTTGGCTTCCTTTTCTCTTTCATTCTTTCAATTTTTCTTTTTCTTTAGTTGAAAATAAAAAAAAAAAAAAATTACTGCAGCATACATCCGGTTGCACTTTTATAATAAAGATAAAATGAATTTTTTGCTTCCGTGTTATTATTGATTCGTCCTTTAACAGTTAATAGTAACTGATTGATTAAATGGATGAATAATAAAGTTTGATACAGATTTTAATTATAATAGTAAAATTTTTTTTTCCTAAATTTTAAGATAAAACGGAATTTCATATTGCAAATATAATATTCTTGCATGCCAGTTGTTGCTGATTTGTAAAAATTAGGACTTATTTACTTGCATACTTTTAATGATAATTTATTTAACAATTTTTCTTATTCATCAGTACTTTTGCTATTTCATTCATCATTTCACAATCCATTGATATTTATCAGTTTATTCATTGTCTTTGCTGATGTATTTCCGTTTATCAAATGGATAACAGATGTTGAAAATTGTTGATTAGTGAGGTAACAACCCTATCATTTAGTAATTTTTCATTTTTTTTTTTTTTTTTTTTGTTATGATGCTAACCATAATTGATTCTTGATTAACAATCATAATTTATACGGAATGAATCCACATTCAATTACTATGATTAAACAATGAGAAATTGTACAATGATTGATAATATATTACTAGGATCAGCAAAAATATCCACTTATGCACTATAAAAGATATCATTCAGCATCAATCATAATTGTTAATCAAGAATCAATTATGATTAACATCGAAAAAACATCGATGCAAAAAGCACTACGAATGTTTGTTTCACACTTGTTAAATCATCAACTGTTGGTGCACAGCAAATACTAAATCGTTTTGGATGATATAAATTTTTTATAAATTATGCTAAAGAAACTATGAATTCAAGAAGAAATGCATAGAGAATTTATTTAAGTAGTTACAACAATAACAACAAAACTATTTAACAAATTAAAACAAGTAACAAATGTATTCCAAAATTTGAAAAAAAAGAAAGGAAAATGGCGGCAGAATGACATGAAAGAATATTTTTTAAGATGTGAAAAACTGTTCAACATTTTGCATAAAGAATTTCATAAAAAAAAAAAAAAAAAACCTTTAATCATCCTCTATGTGTGAAAAAAAAAGAGAAAGATATTCCAAAACAAAAAAAAAAAAATGTGCCATTATTGTTTCATTATTGAAAATAAGAACTGAACAACAGCTGGAAATAAGTGGGATACACCCTGGGTACAACCTTATTCTGATATACATACGATCGGGATAAAGAAAATTCTTTTTTCGCAATGGTGCACTTTCTATGCACTCCGTCTATTCTGGGCTGAAATCAAAAGCGTATCACAATTTTGGACTAGCAATTTTGGATTTATCTGGTTTTATCCATACAAACTGTTGAAACTGATCTAAAACCACCAGCTGAGCTCATTTTAAGACGATCATTTCCTTATATATCAAACATATAACAAGCTAAAATTCTCCGCAATGTTTCACACAAAGTTATGGAGTCTAAAACAAAAAGATGATGAGTCGTGCAGAATTAAATTTTGAAAAAAATTACAGATAAATTTATAACCGAAAGACAATACCCAGAATTCGCCTAAACGAAGTAACTGATTCAAATTTATCTATTCATAGCTCCTCATTATACTGCTTTCTTTTTTGCTTCCGTAATTCCATAACATACGCTGGATGACGTCGCACATATTCCACTTGCTCAAATAAATAAATTGAACTGATTTTGGTATATGAAAATTTTAAATGTCTAATTTTCACTCTTCTTCCTCCTTCCCTAATGAATAACCTGATATTTACTGGAAAGTTTTCGAAAATAAGTAATTATTCAACATATAGCAAAAGACTTCATAGCTCCTTCACAGTTAAAGTTACAAATAGATATATTTCAGATGCCTAGAACGAACAAAAGTTAAAACGTCGTAGACCGCATAAAAGCATGTCAGAAAGTCAGGTTATGGTGCCGAATTCTGGAAATTTGGAAAATTGCAAGAAAAACTGACATCGACTTTATGAAAAGAAAAAAAAATATTTCCCAAGTTCCAAATCTCTTAGTGCTGTATGTTTACCCATCGAATTTATGTTTTGAAACCGAAATATATGGAACATGAAGTTGAAGCTAAATATATTATAAGTATGTTTGGATATCCATTAAAAGCCTAAGATGAGAAAATTCTAAAGGATTGACTCACAAACAATAAAATTACACGTACCATAAGAACAAGTCTTCGAAATTCATCCCGATTAAATCGATAATTTCGAAATTTTTGATGTGGCTCACCCGTTTGTGGATGCATACCCTTACCAACTGGAAATACCTTGTCGCTTTTCGTCCATGTAAAATATTTGATACCACGAAGGCGTGCTAGGTCCAAATAACAATCTGTATCACCACAGTTGTACCTTAAAATATTTGAAAGAAACGATAACACTACCTAATCAATACAACTAATTAAAAAGTAAACAAACAAAGAGAATAAATATCAAGCAGTAATAAAACTGTAAAACAATTAGTGTAAACTATTCCTGATAGTTACATGACTGTAAAGTGAACATCAATCTTCCGAGGAAAATCTTGATCAAGAACATCAAATTCGAAAAAAAAAAACAAAAAACAAAAATAAAAAATAAACATGACTTTGAACTTTCTCATCCTCCCTCTCCTCCTCTTCTTCCCTTTGCTTGTTTATCATCGATCAAACAACTAGACAAAGATCAATGATAAGTGATTACTAGCAAAAACATCAATTAGAAACATACAATTCAAAGATGACAGCCCAATCCGGCAAAAACAACAAATGTGTTAAACCACTACCATGCATTCCAATGAATACATCGCTATTATGTGTGATTTCCAGTTGTTGTAAAAATGTAATACTTCTGTAATGTTTCAATAGAATTAATTACAAGAAATGAAGTTTAAAAAAAGGAATTAAATTTAAAAAAAGAAGAGTTACAAGAAATGGTCAAAATGATCTGAAGCTTTTGTACGAACTAGTAGGAACATTTTTTGTTTATATATGCAAGTTAATGAATGGGAAAGAAATTGTTTGATTTTCATAACTAAGTATTTTTTTCTCAATATTTCTTTGGTAAACTAACCTGAAACCTAGACAAGAATAACGAACATGTGACTAATTTATTAACCAATCAAAATTGCCAAGCAAATAAGCCGATGCTTTTACTAACCAACTTCCAGATACTTTGATAAGATACAAACCTGTTATAATCGACTCGTCTTTCAGTAATACCCGGAATATCCTTCAAAACATCCATTAGCTAAAATAAAACATCGACTTTTCAAGAAGAAAAAAAAGATGAACATAAGTTACTGAATTTAGTAAAACATAGATGGAGAAGCTGCTGATTAATATTTAACAGAGAAATGATATTATAAAACAGCTAATATTAATACAATCTAAAATGTATGTATAATTAGCACACAAGATAACTCCACCTAACTGATTAATTTAATTTTCGGGCAAAGCATACTTATTTCCCTGAGCTAGAATGGATGCTAACAAATCTAATACATCAAATAACAAGGATACTTATTCAGAACAAAAAAAAAAAAAAAAAAAAAAAAAAAAAAAAAAAAAAAAAAAAAAAAAAAAAAAAAAAAAAAAAAAAAAAAAAAAAAAAAGAAGAAAAACGACAAGAACAAAAATAACCATTGCAAAACGAAGATGGATGAATGTATCAGTCGAAAATTGAAATATTATTTAAAAATTAAAATTTAAATGTTGAAAAAATTGTAGAAGGAAAAAATCAAGCAAAATATTTTTCGAAATAATTTATTAATATTTCCAGAAAAAAAAAAAAAAACTTTTTTCCATATTTTAGCATATATTAATTATTGCTCAGAAAAAATAACAGATGATCAAATAGATCGATAGATGAAAAAATTTTGTAAAAAAGATAAAATAAGCACATTTTAAAAGATGTAATTATAGCGAATAGCGAAAAACCAATCCCACACCAATCTACATTACATTACGACAAAAGCTATTTTGCTATTGCTTAACACAATCATTAGAGTGCCATCTCATCTTTTTGAACAAGAGGTCATCAATGGATATTGATAGGATAGGATGAATGGATGATAATAAACTTTAGTTTCGAATAGATTTGAGTATGTATGTGTGTGTGTGTGTGTGTGTGTGTGTGTGTATGTGTGTGTATGTGTGTGTACATCAGTGTTAACTAACTAACCGTCTAACTATTCCATTCTTTAAATGCATCATCAATAAATAGTTCACTGCAAACATTACATACTTCTTCATTTTCCTTCCATCTTCTTCTCCTTCTTAACGATATCAGCACTATAATTCCATTAAGCTCTTTACATATATTATTACATTATCAATAAGTCAAAATTATTTTTTTTTTTTAATTACTACTCCTCCTACTATTACTAATGAATCATTTAATTACTTGATACCATTATATATAATGGTATCATATATGTATATATTACAATATTTGCATCCAAAAAAAAAAAAAAAAAAAAAAAAAAAGAAAAAAAAAGGAAAAAAAAAACCTATTCATAATATATTAATTAAAAACATAATTTCATCTAAATGTCAAGCTTATCATGCTTATACTGTCATTAAACTCGATAACATTTGAAATCTCAGTTAATTCTTTTTTCATTTAATTTCCTTAATTTCATTCGTTTCATATTTATTTTAAGCGAATTCAAACCTAGATTTAATCCGATCAGTCTTATCTTATTAATATTATAAATATAACCTATACTTTATCTTTTACTTATCTACTTTATAAGCATAGTATTTTTCTTTTTTACTTCATTTATTATAAACATGAGTGATTTAATCAAATAATACATTTCGTATGTCCTAATTTTTAGATGCTGTCTACGGTAAATTTGGATTATCATAACCGGAGATTTCCATTTATCATTTTGACCACTACAATTTTACTCATGAATCAAAAAATTTACAGCTCCAAGCAATGGATGAATATATGCCGAACGAATGCGCTAGCGATGGATTTGAAGCGAAACTCTTAGTAATGATATCGTATTTCATCGCTCATCGTTAGCCTGATACATATTTTCGACATTTTTTTTGCATGCTATCACTATGGCTGCACCTATTCCCTATAGGACTTCTTCAAACAATTTGGTTTGTTAATATCTTTCATACTTTTTAGTTATTAGATGTAATCTGTAATCGAAATACCTAAATACAGTTACTTATGATTACTGCTGACAAACAAGTAAAAATACCACTATAAAGTAAATAAAATTAGTAGAAATATGTAATTGTCGAATTTCTGAGATTTAGGATTAAATTGTTTTTCCAGCCAGTAGGATCATTCCCACCAACTGTTTATTATCGTGATACCTATGGACTGCAGCATTTGATTGATGGTTGTGGAATCCAACGGAATCATGCAGATTCCATCACAACAGTGGAATCGGATGATACTGTAACAACGAAATCTACAGGTATATATCGAAATTTTGGAATCATGCCGAAGAAAGTAAATGTGCTAAATTAAGAAGTAAAAGCGAAATTTTCCAAGAAATTGAAAGCTGGAGATAGCAGCCGTAAAGACTAGGTACTAAACATAAAATTGCAAATAGAAGCTGACAAAAGGAATGCAGCATGGTAACATATTATTTGTAAAATAAAAGTGATTATGAAATTCAAGAATCCTCATTAAACTTCAGAGTAGTATACTTCCCCTTCCAGGCCTCTAAAAATGACCCGATATAAATTCGGATCACCTCGAAATCGTAAAAATTTGCAAAGTTCGATTTATGGAATTTCGCTTTTCCTTAAACCATGATCTCATAACAACTCTTTGTTACACGCTAACTTCCAGTACGTACAATTGCAAATATCCACAACGTAAACCAGATGATCGAAAGTTCGACGTCCAAAGGAACCGTCAATTCACCGTCATTCCATGTAAGTTTGTTTTTTTTTCTTCTATCTCTCTTTTCTTATTAGTTGATATTGAAATATATTTTTAGTAATTAATACTGAAAATCCAACATTTCTCAATTTCGATAAAAATCCTGAACGCTAAATTAATTATAAAACAACCGATTTCATAAATTTCAGATTGATCAAGTGGTTACAAATCAAGTTATATTGATGCAAGCACGAACCTTGCTCACTCTAACTTTAGTCGCTTTTGCTGCGGCACTTCAACTGGTAAATGTTACTCCCTTAAATTTTAAAACAAAAATTCAGATTAAGCATCTAATCTCTTCATGAATTAGATTATTTTGTAGATGATATTTGGTATAATATGCGTTTTTTATGATGGATGCCCGTATTACCTGGCCGTTATTGCAAGTATCTTATTTATGCTCAATGCTTCCACCGTATTATGCTTTATAAGGTATAGGCCAACAAGAACATTTCTGGTAAGGGTTCAAGAAATTTGCACCGAAGATTAAACTTACAGAAATGTTGAAATTTTTAAACTGCAATAATTAAAGATGAGGAATCTCACCCTTTATTGTACATAACTCTTTTATCAAATAATTATAGTTCGAGTGAAATAAATCTTCAAGCATCACTTGTCGTAAATAAATAAGCGCATAAGTCTTTTAAATTATTGCCTAGTGATTTGATTTTCCTTGTTGATTTAGAAATTCATAAATCCTAATTTTTTTTCAGACTGAATCAAAAAAAAAAAAAAAAAAAAAAAAAAAAAACAGATGGACATTACATCTTTTTATAAGTGATAAAAATATTAGTGATATTCTCATATGTCCATTTCTTATTATAAATGAATATTTTAGATGCTTTGTATTGCTTTTACCAGTATCAGTTTTATTGTTGCTGTGACAATATTCATTTGGACAGCATACTTAATCTATGGCGAAGATAAGCAAATACGAGGTCAAGGGTGGTCATTTTATGAGGTTATTGTTTGCTCAATAAATTACATCAACATATTGTTTTCTTGGTCTAAAATTCGGTCTAAAAAACCACAAAGTATTTTTCAAAAGCATAAATGGACATTCATTAAAGATTGTGGTCACTTTTCAGGAAAATTTCCTAGAACTTAATCGAATTGTATCCAATACACGAGTAGCTATGTACAGTTTGCACATGGTACTTTCTCCCATACAAGGTAATACATTTAGTTAAATGCTCCCAAAAAATTACTCCTAAATTTTGCCTTTAAAACTGTATGAATAAGAGATATGCAGCAGGTCTGGAAACCTGGCAGGTTAATGTCACACGAGCTCCAACTGATTAAGTTGATTAGGTTAATGAAATCCAGAACTAGCAGTAATTTAAACGAACATACATGAAAAGTTACTCATAAAAAGTTAGAAAGAAGCGAGAAATGTAGTGAAACATCAGTAAGAAAATATCGCATTATTTCATGATTCGAATCATGAAGTAGTAATTCGATATTTTCCACCAATTTTCCGATTTCATATGAAAATATTCTTATTCTAAAAAACAATATTTTCAGCACTATGTTGTGCTGGGATTTTGAATATACTTTTCAAAAATTTACGACATATTCAAATCGATCGAGTAACACGCGGCTACTTTTTTACGCAACCTCTTATCGGACAACAGGTCAGTCGAAGAATTTTTTCAAAAGATCGAAAATGAAATGGTTTCTTTGAAATCCAGCTTTGCTGCTATATAAAATATTATGCGCAAATAAGATGATTTAAAGAAAAAATCCCGATGCCTAAAAAATTTTAAAAGATGAAGAAAACAAGTGGCATAACTTAGTATAACTAGATTTGCAGACCGTGCTTGTTCCAATTGAATTAAAACAAGTGGATACATTTGATGAAAGTGAAATCGAAAATGCATCCGTTGGCGTACAAACAAGCGGTGGTAATCAAAGCAACAAAGACAGTTTGTGAAATTAGCAAAACTGATCCAGAAATATTCTTCTTCAGATTTTTACAAACTTTTGATATTAAAAAGGACGGGACAAAAATCAAAAAAAAAAAAAAAAAAAAAAAAAATATTTGAAAAAATAAACAAATAAATGTATTTGACCATTTGACCTAATCGCATGCCAAAACAAGCAGCTAGAAAGAAATAGTAAATAATTAATAATTGTTCAATTACCTCATCTTCGTTCATTATTTTCCTGAACGGAGTACTCCTTGACAGTAACGTTACGCGAACCTTATCTAATAATGGTCCATTTTGTCGAATCGCCAAACGATGAAGGATATGGCGAGAAAATGCATGAATGAGGCCACTTCCTTCACAGCCATCAATCAAAAACAATTTCACAAATCTTTAGATTGAATTTTCATATTGGAAATTTAAGTTTTATTTCCCCAAAAAGAACTTTATACTTGGTAAATTGCAAAATCATCGCGTGTCAATTACCGATTGTATAAAAGTTACACGTGTCAAAGTACCAAAGTCATCTTGTGGTTTTAATTACGTTGCGATTTTCTTGGTATCCACAGTCGGGTGCAGAGTATTTGATGATATAATTAAAAAGTAGAAGGAGTACAAGTGGCCTTACGTACGATCGTGGAGACTAATCAATAAATAAATGATTAAAAAATTTAGACAGTTAAACGTCATTTTTTACTTAAAAACATTAAGCGTTAGTCAAAGTATCCGAGATAAAAGAAACATTTAATTTTACGGTGGCGAATATCGTAAAAATTTTTGCCTTACCTCAAGCTGTTCCTTCCAATAAGGTTAGGAAAATTTTTGTTTTATTAAAAGTGTGTTCACAATCTTCGTTACATTTGAATGCAATCAAAAAAGAATGGAAGATTTTTCCACTTTCTCTCACCTATCACTTAATCCTATCCACCTCACAGAATTTTGAATCATAAAGATATTCTGGAACCAGATCAATAAATTCAATCAGTTTAAGGCTAAAAATCACCAGTTTCATATTTTTACATTATTGAACGGCAAAAAACAAACTATTTTTCAGCATTTTCGCTTGCAAATATTTGTAAAAAAAGTCGTGAAAATTGAACTTACTAATGGCATGTTATAATAGAGACCGAACCTCTGTCTGGCAAGCATCGAAAACATGGCATTCCGAAAACAGACTATTTTACCATCCATATCAATCAGTTCATGAGGTGTATTCACCGTGAAAGCACGCCAAGTAGCTCCAAATGTGGGATCTACGAAACCATCAGACCACTAAATATATTTTATAAGATGGGTCATAATAAACCATTACTTTATTCAATTTGCTAAGTTCTAGTTGGATCAACATGGACTGCTTTTTGATCAGTCATGGATCAAATCTTATAGTTTCGTTGTTCGAATAAAGTAATAACACAAAGTTTAATTGACAAAATTTGTTAGTCGAGTGGCAAAATTAACCGTATCCCACCACAAAACATCGATATCCATATCAATCGAACCATTAATGTGTTGGCTTGCGTATAGATTGATAAAATCACAAAAGTGATGATACATATTTACTGATGCATCTAATTTGATCAGCACTGTTGGCTTCTCGAAAATTACATCACATCGATATTTCGAAATCCGAAAATCAGGATACGATGCAAAATACTTCAGTTCATGAGCCCTAGATACGACTAACATTAATTATGGTTGTACTTAAAACGTGGTCAAAATGTTAGAACAACATAAAATACCCTAAAAAAAGGGTCACACAGTTTCAGTCCTAAAAATCCAATAAATCAATCAAATTGAACTGTCGAGAAGTAGATTAACGAGGAAGGTTAATGGTGTTAGAAGAAAAATTTCCCTGGAAGGCATCATCCTCAGCTTATGTAAACAAATTACTTACCAACTTTGCAAATAACTTTTTTCATCAGCCCTGCTATGTAGCAGTTTTTCGTTAAACACTGCGTCACAGTTCCCACCAACTTGTCCTTCCCGGATCACATCATTTCGGTACCTTAAATTCAATGACTTTTATGGCAAATAAAGTTTTGCGAGCGAGTTGTAATCTCAAGCATTAACCGAAGAGAACTTTTACTATTCATTTAAAATATTGAAGAAACGACCAACTCAAACATCACTTACCTCTTCGAAGTTTCCGAATTCAAATTCTTGAAGTCGAAGAAAATATTCTTTGCTCGACAAAACCTCAAATGACTGGAACATTCCAGAAAACTACCTTCCTATAAATGAATCGATTAAATTCCTTGGAGGTAACAGGAAATTTTAGTTTAAAGAGTGAATTTCATCCGAAAACAGCTATAAATTTGGTGAATCAAATGAAAAATAATCGAATAACAATTACGTACAGTATGATTTGAAATACAGATCGGCTCGATGCTGTAAAATGCTTCTGCTAATTTCGGAAAATCGCCTTGTTTTTGAAAAATCTCTAATTGCGATTCGGTACTGCTCTTACCCCTAAAGTAGTAGCATAAATGTTTGGTTGAATTTAATTGATATTCGTTCTTTCTTCAATAACTCTCCGTTAAGTACTCTAACCAACATTTTGGATATAAAGTTCAGTCGAATGCAAATGCATTGCTTACTTTCTATTTAGTGACAGCTCCTCTGCTTAATGTTCTTTTATTCAGACCTATTTAATGGAAAAATAAAAAATTCTGTAGCATATACTAAATCATATTGAAATGAGAAATAGCAACTGTCAAAATAATATCCAAATGATAATCAAAATCTTGTCCTTACGGCATTTATTTCAAAGTAAGATTAGTTACAAATAAAAAAAAAAAAAAGCATATTAAAAATGGATAATGAGGTATACAGTCAAAAAAATAAAAACGAAAAAAAATTATAACGTTTTTATTACCAAATATATCTGAAATAATAAGTTCATAAAATCTGAAACCAACCAACTGTTTGGTTTTGTGCATTTTGTTTTTCGCACAGAATAACTGTTTTCCGGATTACAGTTTGGCTCATAACCCCAGCAATGCTTGTTGTTTATCACATACTGAAATTATGTTGTCACGTTACACTCACGGTTAACAATTTTGATTTCACTGAAGAAACGCAGTTAAGTGTCAAGTCCTGCGCCATTCGTCATTGGAACGAAAACGCTGCATCAAATGACACAGTAGTCTTAGAATTGAAGTGATTTTAAAATCAAAATTTAAATTTACGCTAAAATAAAACTTAGGAATAATCACACTAATTCGATTTTCACTTGGCAAATTTCTCTTGCTTTCACCAGTTGAAAACATAACATTCTCTTTTATGCGCATACAAGACAAAGTAGTATGAACCATAAAAAAGAAAGGAAATTCCAGTAAATTAATTTTAATTCGATTTTCACTTGTTCAACTTAACAGTTATTTTTGCTAGAATAAAAAATTTGCGAGACTCATTTGAAAACAACAGTAACAATAACAACCTTTAAACGGCAAATTTCATTTTTGAAGCATAAATTGCGGATCGTCTTATCTCTGTTTACCCAATACTGAATATGCTCCTCCGGTAAATGTAAGTTATCGATCAAATCAGATCCTTCTGTTGCTAGTGGAAAAAATAGTAGCAATATCAGAAGCATAATTTTATACATTACATCTTAAATTCTAAAAATGAATAGTTTAACTAGAAAAAAAAGGTGGATTTACGCTCCGGTTTTCGCTTCATCATTCGGACATATACAAATCGTTTTGTTTACCTTGGTGATTTCTGGGAACACAAATTAATCAAATGAATTAATCAAATTAATAAAACTTATATCAAGTTTCCAAAGTCAAATTTCAACCAACCCCTGTCCACTTAACTTTTTCATATATATATATATATATATATATATATATATATATATATATAAAACTAACCCAGTTTAATAATAAATGCTCTAAAAGATTAGAAAAATATATTGGAAATTCAATTTCATATTAATCCTCAATGAAATTAAGCCTTATTTTATCATTCATTATATAGAACTAATAAATTCTCAGTTCATTATATGCATAAAAATCTATTACTACTACTACTACTACTACTACATCACCATTCTCCCAAATATTTAACAAATAACTTTATCAATCTTTCACATCCTCAAATGTCACACTTCTCTCATTATGCTTTTACAATTTTCTCAACCCCTCATCCTATACTCTGTAATAATCTTAGCAATCTCTTCTACTTCTCAAATTATAATGCTACATCACAATCTTTCTTCATACATCACATCTCATCTATCTCTAATCTCCTCTAATCCGATAGTGTCTCACACAATCTACTCATTCCTCATCACCTATTCAAAAAATGAGAGCATAAAGCACAATTTCTTCAAGAGATTAAAAAAAAAAAAGAAAAACCTGATCGTAATGGCTGGCACCATGTTTTACCGTGGATGCGGGATTTCAATATTTCCGGATTTCGATGCTTGTATTTTTTACTCTTCTCTTTAATTTAGACAACATGATTTTCCGTAGTGTCGAATAGAGAAATTGCAATGATTATTAACTGAATTAAAAGGAAGTAGTGAATAGAATCCGGAAAACAGAGTGATAGAGTATTCGAGAGAATTCGGACAGATTAGGGACTTTATAAATGAGAAATAAAGGAAGGGAATTGAAAAGTGATGAAAATAGTTGAAAAATATATAAAATTGAAAGTATGAATAGTAAACAAAATTGCACGATAAGCAATGAACACTATTGATCAATGTGCTTGTAGTGTTTTCGATTTCTATTTTACTTATTTGCTATTAATGCATGAAATTGAATTTATTTGAAATTCTACTTCCTATTAGCTAGACATTGAATTAAAATTTCACGATATCAGTCAGCAAGTCACAAATTTCGACTTAAGTTACCATAACGTTTTGATTCGAAATATATTTACTGTTCTTCCAATTATCGCTTTGTTTATTGTTTGGTTTTGTAATTTCGAGTAAATTTCAAAGCTTCGGTTTAGGGTTTCTCTCGTTTCCCAGTATGAGAGAAAATTTTCTGTTGTAATTCTCGGATTATGTAAACCATAAAGATATTTGTTGCACAAATTGAACTTTTAAATCAAAGAAATTTCAACTGGTTATTGTTTTTCTGGAAACATTCAATAATTTTACCCAGGATCAATGTATCGCCTGGATTCACTGTAATGTCGGAATGTGAAGGAACAAGTACCCGTCTTGTAGATTACGTTGTCGTCATCGAATTCGACGAAACTCAAATTCGTTAGTTTCACAGTACACCATGTGATTGATTCTCTCATCCATGATTATTCTAAAGATAAAATAGAAGTTGTAGTTAAATTTGATTAAGACTTAGAATCTGTTGTATTCCGTACGAATGTATACCGTTCTAATTCGATCATATTAATCTAGCTAGGATAAGTTTTGTTCGAAAAAACGTTGTGCTTTTTTTTTTGAAGAGTTTTGAAGAAGAAATTTCAGATTGCTGAAAACGGCTATTTTTAGGACACGGGAGCAGTGTTGGGAATATTGTACAGCGTTTCCCAAAATATGATTGGTCAGATATATCACTATCACCGAGCCTTGAAGTGGTATGTTATAAATTTTTACCCGAAAATCAGATCATTATCGAGTTTTTCTTGTTGATACAGTCATCAAGATATCTTAGAACCGTGATGAACTCCATATAGTTCTCTTTCCTGTCAGACATTAAGGAAGTTACCCTTGATGATAGCACAAGATGTATTTAAATTTCAAGTCAAAACTTGATAACCTGGTTTTTTGGTTCTCTTGGATCTTTGATCCTTTTCTTCTTACTTAACAGAACATCTTTTTGGTACTACTGAGATAATAAAATATCAATTTTAATCTGCTTTTTCTGATAAGGATGAAAAAAAAAGTGGAAGAAGAGATGAGAATTTTTTATTAATCAAGTATTCTAGGTCTACAGAAGTTGGTTTAATTAGTGAGGTCGTATAACGTCGAATTTCAGTTTTCTCAACCACAAGGCTGGGCTCTTTCGGCAGAGATCCGTCCTGTTTGCTTCTTTGCGAACACACTAACGGATATTATGGGTGCTAGGCAGTATGCTTGCTGTTTGCAGGTTATATTTTCATTTTTTCTGCTTTCATTTCCGTAATTTTTATTCCGATCTTTCTTTCAGACATTTCATTTTTCTGTATCCGCAATGATTAAACCTTCATGGACTTGCATCACATCTATTGAAATGTTATAAAATGAATGTACGGTGTTATAAAAGATGGACAGTTTGGAAATACTACTAATTTCTAAAATAACGGGGATTGTCTAATTCAAAGTAGTTATTTTTTAGAAATATCCTCTTGCATCCGTTCGTGGGTTAAGCTAGTTTTTGTTCGAACTATCATATTTACCAGCTAACACCATAAATTAAATGTTCAGTTTGTTTGGAGTTCGTGTGACATGTGTTTCTGAGTGTTTGGATACTATCCAGATGAACTGCTGTTACTTTTATAACACGAAGGAATATCTAGATCAAGTTTTATGGGAGATAGTTTTAATGTAAATACGGAAGAAATGATTTAGGTTTACGAGCCTTGTGGAGATGGCATCGAAGAGGTGGATGATACGAGATCTGATGAAGGACCAAGCCTATTCAAACCGAAAGTTATAGTGATATTGTCGCGTTTTCCTTTTTTCGATTTATTCAGAGTAATGCGTTGTTTCTCACTTTTTCTAATTAAAAAAATTGAATTCATGTATTTTCGAAATGTTTTAAAAATTTACTTATTCAAGTTATTGTAAGCAATCCCTGAAAATTTTGGACCATTTAATAATAGGTTTTAGAATTGCTTAAATCGAATACTCTTGGCTTTATTGGAAGCGGAAGATAAAGCTGAATTGATGATTTCAACGCTGCTGTCTCAGGTTTATCTGACACCGGGTATGCCTGCGGTATCATTTTGCTTAGGGAATGATCGACTTTCTGTACGGGCTCCCAAATCGCCAACTATACCTGTTACATCTGATAAAGTGACGTTATTTCTGCAGCAGTTAGGTTTGTTTGTTTCAATTTGGCAGAATAGCAAGAGTTTTATGTGCAAATTTATGAATTAACCGTTCTGAATTATGATTTGTACATGTTGAATTTTGATTTCGAACAGAAATAGTAATTTCCAATTCAGGAACAATCCATAATGTTCTAACGTTGCTTTGTGCTGTCATGACTGATTATAAGATATTGTTTCGATCCAGTTCACTTTCTCTGCTCGCTGATAGCTGCTACGCTCTGCGTTCGCTTTTGTATCCATTTGATTATCCGTGAGTTGACTCTATAAATATTGCTTATAATCTTAATAGATTCAGCTTCTTCTGTTTTCTTTAATTCTTGTGACTTCTATAATATTTAATTACCAAAGCATAAAGATAGTATTTCTATTACTCATATGAATTCTTTAAAAGAGAGTTGTTAAGTTTGTGGATAAAGTATGAGCCACATATTCAGCCTAATCAGAACTTCAATAATTTTGCATCATTTTATTACATTTATTATATGATTTCAGGCATACTTATGTTCCTGTACTGCCAGAATTACTCATTGAATACTTAGAAAGTCCGACTCCATACATCATGGGTGTGCTAAACACTGTCCGTATACGATGTACTGATTTAGATGCAGTTGTAGTTGATCTAGACGTTGGTGCTGTTTACGTGCCTCCTTCGATTACAATACCTGTTATTCCTCAACCATTTCATCAGCAGCTCACTTCTTCATTGCAACTGGTTCGCATTTTTCTTTTAAAAAATTAATGTGAAATTAAAAAAAATTGGAAACCAAGATGTCATGAATTTATATGGACGGTAGTGATTCACTATTGCTATAGGTACTGTTTCCCGGTCTGGCTACCGCGGATTATGCATGGAAAGTTGGGCAACCGCCATTTCCTGCTTATGAAGTACAGGTTAGCTATTTTTTTCTTTTTGCTGATTTTGCTGATCTCTGTTTACCTGGATTGATTGCTCTATTTTAGGATAAAAGAATTCGAGCATGTTTTCTTCGTTTCTTTGCGGATTTGTTAGTAGGATATCGGTGCTGCTTGGAAGTTATTCGCGTTTATACGCCACCATTAATCGTCTTTCACAAATCTGCATTTCTGGGTTTACGACAGTTCTCTTCTTGTCCACTTATTCGAGCTTTTCTTGATAGCCTGCTTTTCCAGTCTTTCATATCCGAACGCGGGTTACCTTTTCGGATTTGCGACTTATTCGACGAAGTGAGTAATTTTTTTAATATGCAGAAGAAGGGAGATGATTGAAGTTGTCATGAACAATGTATGCGAAGAAATGGTATTTGAAACCAGGCGAAACGTATTCGGGATTGTTGTGAAGTAGGTGTGGAATTTGCACAGTATTATTTGAAGTAAATTATTGATTTTGCAGCTTGTTGCTCAGATTAGCGAACAATCAAATGGTCAATCAACTTCTCGAACAACCAGTATAGAAAATATCATTGAGATTGCTGAAAAATTACTTGAGAATGTATTGTTTTTTTCATCATTATCTCAGCCCATTTGTTATGCTTCTTAACATTCATGGCTTTCGGTGCATTATTTATATGCTTATGTTTACTTACGTAAGCATTTTCTTGCGGATACATTAGTGTTGTTTCTATTAATTCTTTTTTTTTTTTCAGGAAAGGCAAGAAACTCCATTTTCTGTTACTCCATTTGTAACTCAGCAACGATTCACAGTTTCATTTTCGTCTACAAAATTACGTCTTCTTAATAATGATTTGGTTAGTGTTATTTAGATATTTTCCTGCGATTAAAATCGTTAGTATACATCAGAGTGTCATTTTGGGATTGAATTCATAATGATTAAATTCTTCTTCATTTAACTTCATTAAATTTCGGCCTTGCTTGGAATCTTGTATCTATTTTGCATATATTATTCAAGGTATCGCAGTCAATTAATCGTAAACTGAAAACAACCTCAAATAACATAGCACCTGTATTATGTCCACGTCGTGTCCAAGCTACACCCTGGATTATTGCTAAGGAAGAACGTATGGGAGCTGTTTCCAGACGTTTACAAGTTCTTAGCAGTTGTTTGCATCACATATTTGATTTCAAATTATCGGATGCCAGAAAGGTGATAATTTTGGTTCTATTTCCAGGAATTCTTAGGAATTCTGATTACTTTCTTAAATACTCGTTTTGAATATATGATTTGCGAAGAAACTAAAGAGATGCCTTCTATTCCTGTTAAATGACATGTACCTGATTACAGATAATGTGTGCAGTAGAGTTGTCAATGCGAAGTGTTAATGCTCGTGTAGCATTTTGTCAACTGCTGTGGAAAAATCTTGTCCCCATCAATCGTGCCACGCTATTTCCACAACAGTTTGAATTAATTGTGCGACTAATGAACTGCGCTCTCAATGTACATTTTTCTAAAAAAAGAAATCCATGTAGAGTGAGCTACAGTTTCGACTATACGTTCGAGAAGAGCTGCAGACTGTATTTTTGAGGATAAAAGTTGAGGAATGGTTTAGATTCAACGAATTATCTATTAAGTAACTAGATCGAGTGAATCAGTTCAGTTGAATAAACTTCCAACATATTGTTCAGCCGAATTATCGAAATTTTCAGCAAGAATCCAGAGAAGATGAACACGGAATTGCCTATGCCATGCTATACCTCTCCAACATTTACTGCAGGGTAAACCACTTTGTTGTAGATTAACAAGTTTGATTTTTTGGATTTCTCTTCACATCTTTGTTTAGCGAGAAATCTCTTTTCCGTATTTGTTGTGAATATGATAAAAGGATTTTGTTATAGCGCTTGACAGCTGGTGTCCATCAGTTTGCATACACTTGCATTCAAGAACATGCAGTATGGGATAATCAGCAGTTCTGGGAAGCAGCATTCTTCCATGACGTTCATCGACAAATCAGGCGGCTTTATTTACCGGCAAGAGAAGGGTCGGATTGTCCATTTCCACTGAAAGAGGTATGTATTGTCCGGATAAAACACTTCCTAAACAGCTAATTATTTGAATTTCAGCTTCATTATCATTCATTTCTTCATTCAAAACTAAAAAAGTAACCGTTGAGAATATGTTTTCGAACGAAAGAAATCTCCAGAATTCTCATCTTTTAACAGACGAAGCAACTGGAAATGTAGGGACGAGGAAAAAGTCTCGAGTTTTCAGTATGTGAAGAAAGGGGAAAAAGCCTGAAGGTCATGCATAAATTTTAGAATGTTACGGATACATGGAATTTGATGGAAAAACCTTCCGGAATGGATTTGGTTAGTGACCAGCTGGCAAGCATGTCAAATGTTAAGGATGATGAAATCGAGAAACGTGCAACAGAAGAAAATTCGATTGTTTATGGACAGGTATACTAATTTGTTTTATTGAGATTTAATGAAGCAAATATCGTAGGTTGGGTTTGTCATGTTTATTTCAGCATTTCCATATTTAGCTATTTTGAAACAGTTGTCTTATGAAGTTGAATTATGATAAAGTAAATTAGTATTTCGTGCAGTTATGTTCACTACTGATTACTTTTTTCGTTCCATTAGTGCAGGCAACAACACATCTATTTTCGACCTTACCTTGGTTCATCCACATTCCTTCATATAAGCATTTTAGGGTATCTTGTTATCTTATCTCTTCCCATATTAGTTTTTTACGATGTGGGTGTCAGTTGTACATGAATTATTCCGGCAAATAATTAAAACAAATAGGTGGTCAAATAACTTCATTCAGTAGTTCTTGAGTTATTTACATTTTTAAACTACTTATTTAGCTTTTTCACTACTTATTTGATGCAGCCAAATTTTATGTATTCCATCAATTAGATGTATTGATGCATACATATTTTTTGTTTTCCAGGCTAAACATTACATCAATCTGATGGTATATATGCGAATACCACTCGATGTCTCAAAGCTACGTCGCGTTAATGTACGCGAGCTAGAAAGGCGAAGTGATCGGAATGGTAGAAAACATGATTTTGATGAAGAAACCGAATTGTCGGTGAGTGAAAGTGAAGTAGAAAGTGGTTTTGTTGAAGCGGATTCAACAGATTTAGGCAATTCTACTGTTCGATGGATTAGCAGGTTAATTCTCTCTCATTAATCCTGGATTGGTCATTATCGTGGAAATTTTCAAAACGGTTTAAAAAGTAAATCTATGATTACTTTACTAGATTTTATTGCATTTAATGACTTTGTTTTGCATTTTGCAGACTCATCGATCGTATTTGTTCATCAGCTGGTTTGGAGCAACCTCAAATTGAAAGCCTTTGTGGTGAAATACCGGGCTTTGTTGCACTACACATTGATAATCTGGAACAAGTTTATACTGAAAGCAAGCGTCTTTCACCTTTGCATAAGGTTGGTGTTTAATTTCCTTAAAATAATTGAATTTACTTTTTCACTACAAGCTAGAGCCTAATCAGCAAGCAATTTGATTAAATGGATGGTTTAATGTCATGATGATTGGGCATACTCTCACTATACTATAGGAGAAAACGGTGCACTAAAAGTCGTCAATTCTGGTATTCCAGTTGTTGTTTTATATCCATTTATCAAATTCATTTGCAGCCGAAATTATTACAACCAGCACTTTTACTACCATCTGAACGTATTGTTGCTGGTGGACTGCGAGTATTTTTGTTAGCCGACGGTCGTGTAGCGAGCACAACATGTGGTGAAACACCGCAATGCCTTCTTCCAGCAGAAGGAGCCATTTTCCTTACCAATTATCGGGTTGTATTCAAAGGGCAGCCTTGCGATTTATTCCGTACGTTTATAAATTGTTCCATTTCCTTTTTTGACATGGATTATTGTTTTCTGTTTCAAAAATTTTTTCTGATATTTTATACAAGAATGAAATTCGAAAATATTAGTAAATTGCAGTATGTGAACAAGTTGTTGTCCGTTCAATGACAGTCATGTCAATAACGAAGGAGAAACCGATCGGCGATGCTTCATCTCATAGCTCTCAGCTTGAGGGTATTCCTGTACGTGTGGCACATCAGTTACATGATGCCTTCCAGATACGAAGTTCGGGTTTTCAAGTAAATTATTAATTATTGAAGTTGTTTCTGTTATCACTGTCCTATTCTACATATAGTTTACTGATTATTTGTTCATAATACGTCTTATTGTTTACTTTTTTTAATGCTATACTCTGTTTTACTGTTGAAAGCTTATTAACTTTATGTTTATAGCTCATGAAATTTGCATTTGATGAAGAAGTGCCGAGTGAGAAGGCAGAGGAATTTATGGAAGCTTTGAGTAGTTTACGATGGGCATCTGTTTTACCGCATACACTGTTCGCTTATTCAGCTGCTTCATCAGTACTTTCATCAACTTTGGGTGGTATCACATCGAAACACAAGTATGGAACGATGAAGTAATGCATATTACTGCATTTCTATTTAATTTGAATGCTTCTAGTTACAGTACATTATTTACTTACCCAATCTCAGAATTTTTTGTATTTTTATCTCGTGAGTTTTTGGTGATTGAATTAATTGAAAAAGATTATATTTTTATCATTTTCTTTGATATTTGAACATCTGCATCAAATTTTACTCCCTACATAATTACAGGGAATTAAAAAAAGCGTTAATGAGAAATCCATTGAAAGAAAGAAAACGATTCCGGGCGCCACCTAAGGCATTACCAGCAATTCCGAAAAACAGTGAGGTGGGCACACTGAATGTTTTGTCACCTGGTGCATCACCCCGTTCCTCGAAAAATGATTATTTGGATCTATCTGGTAAGTTTGGCCTTATGGAAGTTCTACGTTTTTTTTTTGGGACTTTGGTTTGAGGTTTGAATATACTATAAAGTAGTGTGTTTTTCTTCAAATTTCCATTAATCACTTCGAATGATGGTTAGGAGAAATGATAGATCCAACAACAAGTGGATTACATCGTCATTATTTGGTTGATTATGATCGATTGGGCTTGAATCATGGTTCCTTTCGATTAGCGAATGCAAATCGTCGTTATGAGCTGACCAAAAGGTTTTTTTTACAGACTTTTCTTATTGTATGGGTGTTCGAACTAGTTAGAAAAAAAAGATACAACGTGATCATGCGTCAGATATATTGGAAACAGGCTCATAATCCTGTTGTAAAGTATTTAATTTGCTTGTATGAAGCATCCAAGAGTGGTTAGAGCATTAAGATATGGAGGGCCGTCTCGGAAGATTTTGTTAGTATATAATTATTAACTTCTTTTCTTTGGAAGGGAAGGTCATAAGAGATTTGCTTAGTTTTGGATTTGTCAGTAATTTTTAAAAACAGAATTTCGTCTTCTTTCATTTTCAGTTACCCGAATATTGTAGTGGTACCTGCAAATACACCTGATGATAATTTTGCGAAAATCAGCAAAGGATTCCGACATGGTCGTTTTCCCGTAATTACTTGGAAAAGTGACAATGGTGCATTACTTGTACGTGGTGCAGGTTTCACTGCACAAACAGTGGTCAGTCGGTTAAGGAAGCAAGCAAATTTCCTCGGTAGTAATGATAACCAAAATATGGGTTATAGCGGTTCCTATATGTCCCTTAATTCACGTGATATGGCTCCTCCAAATAGCGTTGAATTACAGGTGTATTTACGAATTTTTTTTACCGACAAACTTTAAATTTTTTAAATCTTTTTCTTTTTAAGCTAGTCAAAAATTTGAAAACGTTGTTGACTCAATACTTTTTTTTCTCAATACTTTTTTAACCGGAAATTAGATACCGCAACTGTATCTTACTTTTACCAAATTAATCTATCAGGAAAGGTACGTTTCTATGTTTGCGGCATTATCACCAAGGATGACAAGTGCAGATGGTCATTCGTTGATGTCTGAATCAGTGGAATCATTATTATCACTCTACTCGATGATTACTGCTGATGGTTTATCACTAAATTCCGGTACGCCTGATTTATATCGTAAATCACAAACGGACATTGCCCGACACGCAGCAAATTTTGTCCGAAATAGTGGAGGAAGATCTGGAATAAAACGTAAGACGTATCTTTGCATTTGTTTTTTTGTTCGGACGAAATTTGCTTTCCTTCTTAAATCCATTCTTTTCTTATATATTACATAATTTGGCAAACATTTCAGCCACAAATGGTGATCGGTTTATTGGTTATGTGGATTACAGCAGTAATATCCAGCCACGACATGCAAATTTGGGACGAGGACAGACAGTGAAACCATTAATCAGTCTCACAAGGAAGGCATTATACGTTTTAGGAGATAGAAGCCAAGCTAAGGTGCTGTTTGCACATATGTTTATATTTTCAATCAGAATTGAAATTTATTTAAGTGTTGGTCGGGATGGACTTCTGCTTATCTTAAATCTGAATCCTGTAGTATCTATTTGAGCTATTTTCAGATGTTGAAATTGGACAAAAGATGTGAATTCATTCCTATAAATTATCCATCCGCGCATAATGTGAAGATAGCCTTCAAAAAATTCTTGCGTGCAGCATGCCCAAGCTGGCCGTTAGATGACGATCCATCTCTTACTTTGCTGAAGCAGATTGACGATTCTTTGTGGTTGCATATGGTAGACAAAACATTTTAATATTGTTAAATTATTATGAGTTCAGGAAATTTGGAACTGTTTGTTACGCTTCATAACAATTTCAGGTGTCTTCGTTGTTGCATTTAGCTTGTGCGATAGTGGATCTGATTGATGTACAACTTTCAACTGTAGTTATTTGCATCGAAGACGGATGGGATGCCACTTGTCAACTTGCAGCGCTTTCAGAGCTTCTTCTTGACCCTTACTACAGGCATGCATTAACTATTTACGTGGGTTACATTTTTTACGGTGAGGTGTCTTGGATTTCAGTTCCCTTCATGTTTTAATATCAAAGTAACAAGTATATAGTAAGAAGATACTGTAGGACATTCGAAGGATTTCGAGTTCTGGTAGAAAAAGAATGGCTTGCATTTGGACATCGTTTCTCTCATCGTCACAATCATTCAGCTGCATCTCAAAGCAGTGGCATTGCACCAATGTTTTTATTATTCTTGGATGCTGTACATCAGGTTGCCTTCAATAACGTTACTAAATTCAAAAGACATCACTGCTATCATGAAAAAAAAAAAAAGTACTAGCGTCGAGTGGAAGTATTTTAGTAAACTGGAAATGCACTTTTTAGACATGGGAACAGTTTCCATCAGCATTCGAATTCAATGATTTCTACCTTCGTTTTCTTGCTTATCATTCTACCTCCGCATGTTTTCGTACATTTTTACATGATTCGGAAGCGGAGCGGATTAAGTTTGATTCGCTCACCTTATCAGCAGGAGAACCGCGCACTGCATCACTGTGGACATACATTGATGAGAAACGTCTTGGGTAACTAAGTTATATGTTCTAAATAATGTAGGTGTACGTGCTACCACAAATGTGATTCTTGCCACTTTTTGAATATTGTTCCAGGTCGTCTCTATTCGATAATTTTATGTACGTTGCCGAAATGCACACTATTCTACGACCACAATCGAGTGTAGCCAGTATAGCACTATGGCCCTTTTACTGCGAAGATCATTTGGCACATGGATCGCCTTACGATATCGGTAAATTTCGCAACCGCCTTTTTATTCTCTTATTTCTTAGATTTTCAGATCTTATTTTCACATTTCTTATTTTCAGATCTTGATTTTGTCAAATTCGTGCTTATAGCAAAATATCCTTGATTATTTAGATTTTTCCAACTAAAGGTACTAAAATGTTCATTTCTGCAAAAAAGAAAAGAAATAAAGCAGTTATTCTTGCAGAAATAGCGGAGATGGAGCAGCAGCAACGTGAGGATGAGCATCAAGAATCGCTAGTTGATGTTGGGACTTCAGTTTCCATGTCAAGGAGATTACTGGATGCAAACTATCGTTGTACACATTTTCTTCTTCTCGATTCGTTTTCATCTTTAGTTGAGGTATGGGTGAAAATTCTGTTATGTTGGATTGTCAGCAATGGAAAAATATTTGAACGATCAGAATGTATTTCCATGTTAACAAATGAATCAGCCTTTAAGAGTCATTGACATTTTTTGTAGAGGTTCACTCGATTACTTCCACTTCTTACCAGTGAAGATGAGAAAGCTGTAGATTCATGGCATACATTGATTGCAGCAGCGAATGATCGTGCAACGCAAATTTCATGCTTCCAGGTTGGTTTTTAAAAAGTTTTGGGCGTAATAAGCTGTGTAAAGTTGGTTATATGCTTCCCATAATCCGTTTTTCTATTTAATAGTCTTCATCTGTTATGGAGTGTTATCAACATTACCGAACGAAAAAAGCATTTGGAAGAATTTTGACTTGGCGCGGTAATTTGTGCAAGTTTTTTCTATTGTCCGCTCCAGTGGGGAACCTGGCAATTCCATTTTAGCTTGTCATAGAGAATGTTCTAGAGCGAGGAGGATGCAAGTGCTGTAAGTATTTGGCATCGTTATGTGCAAAGAGCTGTTCAAAAGAAGGAAACTGTTAAGCTTTTGCTTCATGGCATATCCCGACAACAAAGCTCCTCACGGTTAAGGGACAGTACAGCAAGCACGTAAGTTGTTGCTAGTTTCCTCTTGCCCATTTTTTCATCAGAAAATAGTAATGGGCAAATGTTACTAATTTTGATTGATATAGGTGATAGAGAATAATGCTTTATTAACTGTCTTTGGTATGCAAAAATTTCCCAGTGTATTATTTGTCGTTATGGATAAAAAAAAAAGATCTGTTATCATGAATCATGCGTAATAGTATTAATAAAATCTGAAACAAACTACAGTTTTAACTAGATCGTCCTTCGTAATGTGATTTAATAGCTGCTGAGCTGTAATTTACGAAAATTTTCTTTTTCGGAATAATTAAGTGCTTCATCCGAAATACTAAAAATAGTGCAAGAAAATTTTCAGAAGTTCGGGTCACCATTTTATTACACAGCAGGTCACTCCTGGAGATTCATGTGCAGTATGCCATCAGAATGTTCCAGGAGTTGTAGTACGTACAGGTTCGATTATGCATTTTTCCATCTGGCTTTTTATCAGTAATAATAATGATCGTTCGTCCATTAAAAACTCGTAACTCTTGAAGTCCAGCATTTTTCATAAAATTGTGAAAAATTACTGGGGAAGAAATATTTTTTCCAGTTCATCGATGTCTAGGATGCGGTATGGTATGTCATGAAAAATGTTCTGTTTTGGTATCTTCTACTTGTCCTAATATGGAGGAAAAGCGATTAGTGGTATCAACCAAATGTGATCTTCCATCAACGTCAAAACGATCTGCAACGTATACAGGTTGATTTTTTATGTCGAAATTATCCAGTTTATACATATTTTTTGCAATACTTATGCGTAAATGCTTACCTCATAAAATATGATAGATTAGTTGATTTATTGATGTAACGAAAGATAAATTAGTGATCAGCATTCTTTGATGGAAACTTGACATTTGGTTTGGACAAAACATTTGCTACATATTTTTGTACTCTTATTTTAATTAACTTGAAAGTTCCAATTGCAGCGGACACAAGGACGCTAACAATGAGCGCAAGTTATCCTCATGCTGGTGCCACTTATAGCGGATTTTTAATGAAGAAAGGTGCCACGTTCAAAATGTGGAAACCTCGCTGGTTCGTTCTAGACTCAAACAGACATCAGGTAACTTTTTAAGTTCTTTAACTGTTTGCTTAAGCTTTATATCTTTTTTTATATCCATTATGCAAATTTTCAGTTGAGGTATTACGAGAATGAAACGGATATGAACTGTCGCGGTGTCATTGATTTGGCTGATGTTAAATCTGTTGAAATAGCTGCCAGCCATGCTTTGAGGAAACACCTTCTGGAGGTATGATCTTGGATTCATCTACAAACGATTTTATTGATTCATGAAAATTTTGGAATTAATGTCAAGTTCGACGTGTAATCTTTAACAGTTCAAGTGTTTTCAATTCCAACAATGTTTTATAGCGATTTAACAAGCTCTTCTATTAATGCCTTTATTTACAGTTTGTAAAAATTATGCATTATTCAGGTTCGTACCTCTAGACGTGTGTATTCACTGCTTGCTGATACGAAAGCTGACGCTGACTTATGGTTGGAAAAGATTTTGGCTGCTTTGCACGACTAATGATGACTGGTTGGGTACATTTGCTTGTCTGTTTGAGTTGTTCAACTTGGCTTGTATTTAGTCCATTCATATTGTTAGTGGGTAATCACTGTCAATAAATAGATTGCCTGTTCATTCATTGCAGCATGTTTAGTACAGATAGCTCAACTTCATGTTAAACTGGCCATGGACAAGTTTCTCGTAGACATTGACGACGTAAGTTGTAAGACCGTTTCGTTTATTGCATTTGTTGGTCTAAATTTAAATGTTTATAGTTCGCACGAACTAATTTTATCGTGCCAGTGTTGTTGCTACTTTTCAGCTTCCGATATATATATATCGGAATTGAAATTTAAACTATATTAATTAAGCATTTGTTCATTACCTGTAAACAGTGTGGTGTGTGCCATTTTTTTCTGCTTTTAAAAAATTTTTAATTAAATTTCCAAAGTGGGAAATTCACAAAAAAGCATAGGCGATATGTACTTTGTTGTTATTAGCTATTGTATTATTGAGTAGGAAAACATCGCTTTTTTCTATGCTTTTTTTTAATAATTTTTTTCCAGTTACACAATCCAAAGCTTGTAATTTTACCGTCATGTTGTTGCCCATTTCTGTTGTTTTCCTGCTTTTTTTTCCAGTATATCTGACCGTACTTTTTTCTTGTTTTTGAACTTAGATCGTTTCTCTAATAAGCTTTACAAATATTTAGAAAGCGATGAGTTTTTTTTCCTTTAGTTGTAAATAGTTTGATGTTCAAGAAATATGTTCTGTGATTGAATAAGAGGTGCCGTCTTGATCGAACAAGAACGAAGGATCATGCCATTATTTAACCAAAGAATAATATCCGTAATATGAAGAATAGTTTTGTGATCAAACATGATAACAATGATTAAATAAGAATGTATAGTTGAGGTTTTTCTTTTTTTGAATTGCATTTACTGTAACTTCTCAATTTTGCTAGATTTTTTTGAGAACGAACTGCATTATATTAAAGTTCAATATTTCAATTTTAAATGTTTCTATGCATTTATTAAGTTTCCATCTGTATTAACAAGCAGTTGATTTGTGTTCCATGCATTCATGGCAATAAATGTGAGCAATATTTCACGTTGAAGAAACCAAAAAATGCAGTCCTAAAGCATATATGAAGAATAGTAATAAACTGAGGAGAATGGTGACGTTTTACTGTCATTTTTTTTTGATTTCGATCCAACATTTAATGTTTTTAGATATGATATATCCGGGGTCAGGATTTTCATTATATATTTCACAATGATATCAGATGAAATCGGTAAAAAGAGTTTTTGATTATGTGAAGTTTCTAACAATGGAAGGAAATTCTATGAATAGTGCATTTTGTCAAGTAATTAATTTGCTTGCTATCAAATGATTTTTGAAAGATGAAGAAGTTGAGGTATGAGAAAATTCAATGAGTAAGAAAGTAATTTTTTTTTTATTACAAAGTTAATCTCTATATGAAAGGGTGATAGCAATAAATAGATTCACGAAAGGTATCCGAAGTTTACTATAATTATAAGGGAGAGAGAGAGAGGGAGAGGAGGAGAAAGTAATGCCGTAAGTAGAATTGATACTATTGTTAGAATAAAAATATTGTATTAAATAACGATTGGAATAAATACTGTTCAAATAGAATTATAATTGTAATAATGATTGGTTAGTCACATTTGTTATATCAATACCTGTAATAGTCTTACAAAAACAATTGAAATAATTATTAATCATTCAACAATTAAGGCAATCTTTTAGTATTAGAATATCTGGAGAAATAAGACTGAATGATCGAACTTGTAATTTATACTTACATGCCAATGAAGTATTGACAAACACGAAAATTAAGTGATGCAATAATTTATCCAATATAATATTTAAGCTAGCTAAATATCAATTTGGTCTTTTCAAGTTTCAGAAATTTCCCAAAGTCTGTAGTAATACTTCAATGTCTAAAATATTTAGAATTTAAATTAAATGCTAACAGATTCTACCGTTAAATTTTGTTTCGAAATTGGACCCAAAATTTTAAATTTAATTTTGAATGACGTATAAAAAAATTTTAAAAAGCAGCTTTCTGCATTGAGTATTCATTTTTCACCACGTTTTAGATCAAAATTTTCTAAACTTTCTGGAAAATTAGAAATTTATTGTTTAGGAAGAAAAATTTTAGAACGCTAAAGTTATTAATTATTTCATGTTGAAGTAAGCTACGAGAGATTTGGAATTAATGAAGTGAAGTAACAAGTTGTTGCTATCTTTTACTTTTTTTTTTTTTTTTTTGCTGATTGTATTTCATGACAATGATAAGATCATAAAGAAAGTACTTATATTTTTCGAAGAGGAACAACACATAACTAAATAATCAATTCCAAATATCAAGCATTTTTTTGATATCAAATTTTCGTAAAGCCATTTCTATTGATGATTACTCCCATGACAATCATTAAGATTTGATGATGAATTTAAATAATAACTAATACGAATGAAATAAAAATGAAAATGATCATTGTTTTGATATTTAGCCCATTGTATGGATGATTTATTGAAATAATGTTTGGAACATTTGGATATACAAAAATGATTTCATTACTTTTAATTGGAAATTACTCTAACCGAAAGTAATGCAATTATTACAAAAAGAATACATTGAAAAACATATGTTATTGGCATATATATAGCATATACCAAAATAAACACATTCGATTAATACGATAGAGAATGATTATTGCAAGTGAAATTTTACTTTCAACGGATAAATTATTAATTTAAATTTTGATTATTTTCCAAATTACTCGAAGAAATGTTGAAATTTGCCAAAAGTATGGAAATGATATGGGATAATATGATAAATTTGGATTAATGCATATATCAATGAAATGAAATCTTAAGTTTGATCAATAATAACGAAATATTTGTCGCAATTTTTCATTATTCGTTGCCAATAATTGAAATGAAGAATTGATAGAAGGAATAACCAATGCAATGTTTGATCATTATATTGCATTAATTTCAAATAAACATATGAATGATATTAAATTAAAAAAATATTTTTCAAAAAAAAAAAAAAAAAAAAGAAAGAACGAAATTTAGATCGTCTTATTATTTAACATAACTTGCATCAAATTTATTGTCAGGTATATAAGAGGATTAATTGAGAGAAAATCAACACATTAATATTTAAAATGCATTTTGCCATAAATTCCGCTCTTTTGTGCTTCTAAAATCGATTGATCTATTTTTTTTTTTTTTTTTGAATTAATAACATAACTTGCATCAAATTTATTGTCAAGGTATATAAGAGGATTAATTGAGAGAAAATTAACACAATTGATTACAACGGGAACAGTGTTGTTTGTTTTTACGGAGAGCTGTTGTTGATACAGCATAATGGATGAGTCATTTTAATGAATTAAACATTAAAATTTAAATTTGTCATTTTTGATTTAATTATTAATTTTTACAAATATGCAAATGAAATATGTGACACATATATTATTTATTTGCTTGTAAAGATGAATTTGTAGTTATATCAAAACTGTAAATTCATCTTCTTCTTCAAGATTCACATATATTGGCTAATGAAACAAATAAACTTTATCCGATTTCAAATAAATTTTAGATATGCATTTGCAGTGAAGATATTATACGATTCCAGAAATCCAATGAGAATATTTATGTTAATTACTAAGAAAAATGAAAGAATTTCCATTCATTTGTAAATTCTCTCTTTTTTTTTCGAGCGAATATTTCAAACTTTATTTCTACTGAATAAAATTGATAGTATTATCTTGTAACATAACCTATGATTACGCTATAGTCCATAATTTTAAAATTCATTTTGTCGAAAAATCAATGAATTGTTACGGTAATTAAATATATGTAGTAGAAATTATGTTAAATGAAGGAATTGGGAAAGACTGAAATATATGAATAACATATGCCTAAAAATCCATTAGAATCATTTTTTTGTTCATTTCTTAAATGATAATATATTGCTCAATTTTAAGATCCGGAAAGTATCAACCTGAAAATTTGCGGTTATCTGCAATATGTGACAAAGAAATCAAGTAGTTTTTTAAATTTTAATCAAATCACAGCCATTCTCGGGATCATCAATCATAGCATTGTTTCAATAATTGAATTGTTCGTGGAATCGATAGTATCCAATTTCATGGCGCGAAGCAATACAAATTATTGAATAAGTAATTTTGCGCAGTTGTTGAACGTAGTTGAAAACTACGAATCAGCTATATTTGCCTTGGGCTGAAATTAAAATCGTTTGAATTTTGAAATTTGACCCATCTTTATAAGAAAAAATCATTGTAAATTGGTGAAAAAACTAAGGTTTACAGCTCCGAAGCTTATTAATAAACCTGAATTTGAGCTAATTTATTTGCTGAATCAGTCAAACTAAATTTTGGACTATTTTTTCTTTACTTTCAAAAACTAAAATTTTAATTCTGAAGAGAAGACCGATTCGAAATTCTCCAACTGTTCGATATTTTTGGTAAGTTTAGTTAAACTTTGATTATTGCATGCAGCTTGATGGAACGTCATGAGCTCTTCGAAATCATATTGGCAAAGAATTTTGTTCTCGCACAGATAAAATTTATCACCAATGCAAAACCTAAATAATAAAAAAAAATTTCTCAAACTTATTCATGTAATCGTCAAGTTACAACATTTTTTTCAACAGTTTCTTTTCTGAAAATCACGAGTAATCTCTCTTAATTTTTTTCCTAAATCATTTGTAATTATGAATAAATTGCGAAATTTATGTTTTCCAGAAAGTTATGATAATTGTAGCAGAAAAAAAGTTACCGTTGATTGCAAGCCTGACATGCAAAGCATCGTAAATGATAAACATTATCTTTAGCACGCATGACAAGTTCAAATGCCGGAATATTTTTATCACAAGCGGCACAAGTACCCGTTAAACCGAATAATCGTAAATAATCTCGAGCACATAATATCATACTTTGTTTGTAGTATAATTTCGAGCCAAGTTCACCCAATCGACAAAGACAACAAGCACACTAAAATAATATCACGTCAATTTTGTAGTTTAATTTTTTTTTTTTTGTTCCTTTCTCTCACTTTTTCAAATGCATAATTCCAGTTAGGAATGGAAATTTTAGTGGTATTCTCAAGTAATTGATAGGAACTGAAAATATCGTCGAGAAATTTTTGAAAAAAAATTATGAATTTCTTATTTATTTATTTTTTTTTTTTTTTTGTCTCAAATATTTGAAGATAAATTTAAACGAAAAACGAAAAAAATTTCTTTTTCCCTTTTCTAAAAAGTTATTTTATTATGTAATTGTTTCTTTTTTTTTCCATTCTGAAAAAAGAGTTTTTTTTTTTTTTTTTTTTTTTTTGTTTGTTTGAAGTTTTTGATTTATTAATAATGGCAATAAATAAAAACCTTTAGACAATCTTCATGCCAAAATTTGCCAACCGCTTGTAACATGTATCGGTCACGAATTTGAACAGAACAACCGGCACAAATTGAATTCATCGAATTATACCGTTGCTTTCATGTATGGGAATATAAACATAATTAAAATTCTGAAATTTCAATCATAATTTCAATTTGGCAATAAACTGTCATTTAATTATTATTTGTAGACGTAGCAGCATATGGTAAAATGTAACAATTGATGACATCATTATTAAATACTGTTCACAGTAAGCGATAAAAAATGTTTGGAATTATTTAACAGATTAAATGTTTGATAGATTAAACATAACTAAACTATGAAGATGGAAAGGGAAAAAAGTTTCGATTTATTTGCTCATAGAATTATTATTTATCATTTTTTGATATTCCTCAATTAATTAATAAATTTCTTAACATTTAAATGATTTGGAATTTTCAAAGTTTTTTTATTCAATCAAATAAATTTTAATTGATGATAAAGTTAGATATTCATATATACATATATATATATAAGAGAAGAAGTAAAAGCTATCAAATATTAAGTGTCATCTCAACAAATTGTTTCAATAACATAATATTAATCGAGAATCGAATATTACTCTAAATGTTTTAGCCTAGACCGAATGATGATGATAACAATGCTTTTAAATAATTGCTTCTTGTAAAATTCTATGCTTCTTGAATAATTAATCATTTTTCCATCTTTTTTTTTTCCCCTTTCTGTTTGGTTTTTGCAATTATTACTTTATTTCTCTTATTAATTTTCCATTCCTTATTCTACTTTTGAAAATTATCGAAGTAATTAATGAACTTTGGGCAAAGATTACTGAAATAATTTTAGCAAATATTAATTAATATTATGTATATCTGAAATAGGAGGTACATACATAAATGCTTCATTTTTAATAATAAAAACTGTAGCAAAGGAAAAAAAAAAGGACTTCAAATGATTACATAAATAAATAAGTAATTAAGTAAGTAAATGAATGAATAATAACTTACAAAAAAAATAACTGTAAAATAGAAATAAAAAATTTAACGCTGAAAATAAACGTACAAAAACTAAACTATAAAATGAAAATAAAATTAACATCATAATTGCAATTTCTAATTAAATATTTAGATCTGAAACAATAACAATAACAATACCAATAGCAAATAATTCCGGTTTTCTCTTACAAATACATATCAAAGTAATGGAAGGATAAACAATGTATGTTTAAACATTCCAAATAGATTATTGCAATGACTTGAATAATTATCAGTTGGTATTAAAGCTTTTAAATCTATGAATTATATGTAAATTATTATTATGATGTTTTCAATGCAAATACCTATAATACTGAAATATTTCAAAGAATTAAAACGAAAAAGAAACAAATATTATTATGCAAGATATGTTTAAATATTTCAAACAATAAGTGTAAAGCAGAAATAAAGTTAAAACTGAAAATAATAGTAATAGAATATCAATGTAATGCCATTTCAAAATTATAACTATCGAATTATTATCAATTATTAATCCATGGGTAATGAATAGCATCATATCGTTATATTTGATTTATGATATAAAATTTATCTGAAGTAATTTTCTCTTAAATCTGAAGCAATTTCAATTAATTTCACTTGAATTTAATTAAATAAGATTTTTTTTCCTCTTTTAAAAAAAAAAAAAATTAATCATAAATTTTTGTGCTAAATATACGCATTAATGTGATTATCGTTCGTTTTTTTTTTTTTTTTTTTTTTTCTTCTGAGCAATATTTGCATAAATATTGAACAACGTATTAAAATATTGCTTGGAAGGAAAGTTAAAAAGTATGAAATGATTAAAAATGGGAATAAATAATTTGATACATATAAATGAATTTGAATATCGTCATAAGGTGTTTGTATCTGCTTGTCCATCCATATATGTCAATGCTTCATTAAGTATCAGTCAAGCTTCTAAGTGCTTTCTAAACACCATTAAGTATCAGTGAAGCAAGGAAGCATAATAGCTTAGATCTCACGCTTTTGCATAATGGGCAAGCTTATTAGTTTGGTTTGTGCAAAATACTAATTGAAAAGTTTTGTTGTTGAGACGAGGAAAATGTAATCGGGAAGGAAAAGAACGAATTGAGGTAGTTAATTAAATTTTCAAGTTCTCGAAATATTTTGCATGGTAATTGAATTTTACCTTAGCGTTGTGTAAAAGTGGTAACACCTGGGGTAGCATGAAAAATACAAACAAATATTTCACCCCGGAAAGATTTAAACAAAAGAAAAAAGCCGGAAAAAAAAAAAAAAAAACAGTGTTGAATGAAGAAGATCGTATAGATTGTATTGTTAAAAAAATTTGAACAAATTAGTATCATACAGAATGTATTTCATGTATGACATACGATATTTTTGCCAAAATATTTGTTTTTCTAGAAAACATTTTCGATCGGATGAATTAGCTGATCAAACATTGTGATGAATTGTGCTTTTATCAATAATTTGTCTCGAGTAAAAATGTAATAGATTGATTGACGGAAATGTGGAGAAGGGGGAAAAAAAAAAGTGGAAAAATTCGATTATTTGAAAAGGATAAATGAAAAAGATCTGCAGAAAAAGTTATATTTATTGCTTGTAAACAAATTCGATGGCTTTTTAATTTCTTAAAGTTTACTACCCTTTATCAAAAAATATACGAAACATCGGTAATTAAAGCGAAGAAAAAAATATGACGAAATGTTGATATATTTATTCCGACATAATCATTTAATCTTTTTGATACGTTATTGATCCTTTATTTGATGCTAGTCATTAACTCTCGGATGCTAATTATCACTATTAAATGATGTGCAAAAAGTTATATTTATTGTTCGTAAACTAATTTTTTTTTTCCCCTTTAAAGAACATACGAAAAATCAAAGGGTAATGACATTGAAAAGCTAACAAAATGATGAAAATTTTTAGTTAACAATATTATTTGAAGTTCTAATTTAAATTACTGATATTTGAAATAAATGGAATATTTTTGATTTAAATTACGCAAAATAACTGGATTATTTTAAAAATCCCGGATTACACTAATAATTAATTTAACGTCTGAAATACAGGATTTCAAATTTTTAAACATTCAGCATATTTCTCTTTTTTTTTCTCTCTCTCTCTCTCTTTATCTTTCTTTTTTATTCTAGAAAATTGTTTTCAAACTTAAACTTAAAATTGAAATTTAACACATTCATTAGAAATAATTAAAATTTGTTAGTGTCTTGTAATCAAAAGTCATCAAGTACTTCTTAGTAGTATCGAAATATGGCATGACGTATAAAAAATATGATAGTACAAGTCTATCTTAGAAGAACTTCATTTATAATTACACCTTAAAAGATTTGTAATTTATTGTTACCATTTTTTTTTTTTATCCTATATAATTCATTTATCTAAACGTCAGACAAATATGTCCTACAATTCGAACATATCAAATAATTCAAATTTAGAATCAATTCTCAAAAACAATCATATTAAGAGATAAAATTATTATCAAATTTTCTTCTCAAAAACTAATTCAAAAAAAAAAAAAAAAAAAAAAAAAAAAAAAAAAAAAAAAAAAAAACAAAAAAAAAAAAAAAAAAAAAAAAAAAAAAAAAAAAAAAAATTTAATAAAAGAAAAAACAAAAATAAAAAAAGAAAAGATAAATGCTATCAATATCAAATAAAATAATTTTAGCTATTGTCAATATTGATGAGGATGAGCAGATGGACGCTACTTAGCAAATTGGATATGGTCGACATCCGAGATGTCCGAGAATAAATCGAATAGTTCAATCTAGGGAAGCGTCGGATAAATTATGGAAAAAGGAAAAAGAAATTAATGAGTTTCGTAAATGTGCTCATAGGATACTTTGCCATGCAAATAATATTTAGAGATGGGAGAAGGAAAAAGGAAGAGGAGGAGGAGGAGGAAGAGGAGGAGGAGGAGGAGGAAGAGGAGGAGGAGGGGGGAAAAAAAAATTTGCTTTGATCAGATGAAGAAAATGAAGGGTGAGATAAAAAGGTAGGTAAGGGAAGAAGAAAAGGATTGAGTGAATGAATTTGAATGAATGAAATGAAATTGGAATGGAATAGATTGAATATATATTGTATACACTTCTACTAAAACCTTCAGTAACCAAATTATAAATTAATTAATTAAATGTGGCTAGAAATCTAATAGATATACCATAAGTAGCTGACAATTTGATAATAATAGTAATAACTACAATATTATAATTGTAAAGTTTAAAGAAATGAAGGAAATAGCAGAGATGAGGTGATTTTGGATTATGTGAATGCGTTAAACTTTCCATGTTACTTATCAAATATCATAGAAGTAATACGATAACTTTCAATTTGATACGAGAAGATAGTGATCAATGAAGGATAGTGAGGATATACCTAACAGTACCGTGAATTTTTACTGATACTGATATGCATATGAAATACATATCAGAAATGATTGTACAAATTCCTTCAAATATAAAATGATTGATAAAAATTGAAAAATTAATTAATAATTGAATATGTTAAACCAATACATATTTCTTAACACTGCGAAGCATTGATTAATATTTGCGGATCGGATTACTGCGTAAGCATAAATAAGTTCGAAGACATGGAATAGGATGAAGGAAAGGTACATGAAGGGAAAGAGGGGAAAGGTTAAGGAGGATGAGATTGTCATGTGAATGTTGAAAGCTGTTGAAATAAAGTGGAAAAAAATAATAATACTAGAGTAGAAATTAGAGTAGAATTTTAAATTTTAATTTATTACATTATAATCGATTATTTGATTGCCACATTGGAAAAATTGTTAGGTGGTGGATGATGAGAGGGAAACTAATTTCTTGAGCTTATTTATCAAGCAAAAGATGATGACTATTTGGACATAAAATGACCATTACCTTTTTTCTTTTTTCTTTTGATTCTTCCCTGTATCTTATTATTGCGTAATATATTAATTAAATTTTTTTCTTTTTTCTTTTTGTCTAATTTTTTTTTTTTTTTTTTTTCTTTTGTTCTTTTTTAAGAAGAAGAAGTCCAGAAATGGTCATTTATATATTAGATAGGATAATCAATTATCTATTAAATGCAAAACTTGAGGAAAAACATATTTCTTCGTCCAAGAAATCTCGGATATTTTTATAAGGTAAAGAATCTCTCGTGTAAGTTAAATGAAATAATTAGTATTAAAGTGATTTCTTTATAAATGTGCAACGGTATGATCGAAGAACTTATTGATGTTATAAAGGAAAGAAAGAAATTAAATATATATATGTATATATTTTAATGGAAATTTATTCAATCTAATTTCAATTCATGTATTGTTAATTGGCATTTTTTGCAAAGTTAGATTATGGTATTTTTTTAATTTGCTTTCATTTGCAAATGATAAATTTTAAAATTCACAAAATAAAATGATATATTAGAAGTTAAGTTAATCTGTTATTGTTTCTATAACTACAATACATGCAAGTGTAATTTGTATTAAGCGATGATTTTTCCTTCTTATTCTGCAATGCAGCAATTGATTTCAAATTGAAGGGGCAAAAATTTAGACTCAATTTGTCAAGTTGATTATCGAAATTTGTGACAACGGAAGGGAAAAAAAAAAAGTAATATACTATTAAAAAAGGTCCTCAAATTGCATCGTAACAATTGGCATGATTTTATTATCAGATTAACATTTTCAATGAAAAACTTTTATGCTTACTCTTGACTAACAACATTGATGGCTAAGTTTGAATCAAGACATCATTTATTCATGTTATCCAAATCTATTCCGATTTTCTACAATTTCATCGCAATCTTTATTCTGTTAATTCAAATAATCTCTGATAACGATTTCATCCTTTCTCGTATAAAATAGAGTTTGTTAAAATGATGATTAACTGTTTAAAATATATTTTCCTTTTTGCAAAATTTTTTTTTCTTGCATAATTTTTTTTCGCGAATATTTATTTTATAAATCGTTTTTATGAAATTCATATTTGCTTCATGGTAAATTTCAATTATTTTTGTTTAATGTTTGAAAATGATTCTTGCCAAAGTCTGCAATCTTAGCAAAAAAAAAAGTATTCAGTTTGAATATTCATTGAAAAAAGAAGAGAGAAAAAAAAAAGGAAAAAAGAAGGAAAAAAAGTAAGGAAAGATGATTGCACCGGTATGGCGCAACAAATTTATTAAAATTTCCCATATGAATCAACGATTTTTAATCAAAATTGCCTGCTGCAATTCTATTATTACCTGCATCTTTTGCATTATAAGTAAGTGATCACAATTAATAATTAAAAAATTTCATAATCAATTTTTACAAAATTTCTTCGTTTTCCATTTAAATATTTGTATTTGAATCAATCAGAATACTATATTTGAGCGAATTGATATATTCGTTAAATCTTAGCTTTTTTTTTTGTTTTTTTAATTTTAAGTATGAAAAAATAACAAAAATAAGTGGATAAAATAAATGAATAAATCTGTTATAGATTATTTGATTAAATTTTGAATTATCAATGACATATTTAAAGGTACATGCACAAACAATTGGCTATATACAACGGAAGTTTTGAAATACTATGTACATCCAAATGACACTGCTACAAATAGTAACGAAGATATTTTAGATCAAACTATTTATTTCAAAAATGCAACTCTTGGCCCATGGCTTTTTTGCTGGCTCGATCGTTCGTAATATTTTTTTATCAACTAAACTATGGTTTAAATTTTAAAGTAACAATTACATCGAATCAATTATTTCGAACTCGTATTAGTGCATTAATTGTATCATTAATTATATTAGTAAACCATGGATCATTAAAACTTTTTAAAAGTTGCTGTTAATGAAATCTATGCAATTAAAGTTTAAATTTAAGATTTTTGATAATATTTAGCTGTAACCGATTTTCATTGTACAAAAGTGAATTATTTTACAACAGATGAACCATATGATGTTACCACTTCTGTCGAATGTAAGTTGCTTATTCTATTATTATGCGTTATTATGAATACTGATCCTCAATGAATTGATTAAAATTTGCCATAAAGTTGGAATTAAAATTGTAGTTAATATAACTAAAAATTAGAGCTAAAATTAATTAAGCTAAACTGAACTTCTTTTTTTCTTCTTTAATCGTATTTTTTAAACTTTTTATATGAAAGAAATGCTTAATTTCAGTTTCAGTACATCGTGCATCCATCTTTATGATCTTTGGTGCTGTGTTAATTATTTTCGGTTTAATTAATGCTATAATATGTTTCTCCCAAAAACGGCCTTATCACTCGCTTATGTGTTGTTCAGTACTCCATATTTTTTCTGGTATGAAACATTTCGATAAATATTTAATTTTAATAAAAAAATATATATATATATAATCAAATAAGAATTATTCATAAATAATTTTTGGAAGATTTTCAAATAATCCTTTCAAAAGTGCATTTATCTTTTGAAAAAATTTTTTAGGACTGGCAAATTTTGCATGTATAATTGTTTACATGGCTGCTGTTTCTAAAGAGGTTGGCAATAAAATTTATGCTGCATCTAAAATAGATGATCCACTTTTCCATTATTCATATGGTTATTCTTTCATTATGCTTCAAGTAAGTCTTTTTCAATGTTAAAAAACTTTTTTATAAATCGGAAATTTGAATCCCAGGACCAATCTTATCCATGATTTTTAAGTATAAACAGGATGATTTCTCTTTCTCTTCTTCCGTTTTTTTTTTTTTTCTCTCTCTTTTTTTTTTTTTTTTAGATTTCATTTTTGGGAAATGAATTTGCCGCATTTTTTTCTTTGGTTGTTTATATGGCTTAACGTGATGAACGTATGTCTAACAAATTTCACATTAGGTTTTTTTTTTTTTTTTTTTTGAATTGTTACACTTTTATTATTAAATTTCATATATGCATACAGTTACAATCATAAAATTTCAAGATATTTAAATCATAATTTTTAATTTCGAAGATTATGCCTTTAACTTGTGAAAACTTGTTAATTTTTAGATCGTTGATAGCTAAAATGAGTGAGACAGATTTCCTGAAAAGATGTCATTGTCGACATCATATGAAATACCGTCGATCAATTAGGTGCTATTAAAATACTTTCATTTTTTCGTTTTCATAGAACAATTTTTATATGAATTGCATTTTTAAAATTCATATATGACAAATTTCAAAGTGAATTTGGCTTTTCGGATAATTGGAAGGAAAAAATCTATCCATATTTTCTTTCATTACAAATGACTTATCAGAAATTCAATTAGAGTTAAATAAATCCAGAAAATTCCAGGACTACATCAAACTTTTTAAGCAATGAATATGCATCATCCATCAGAAAATCAACCGTTATTACCGATGTACCAGAAGAAAAAAATGTACATTACTAGATATTTTGAATGATGATATATCCTAGAACTTCTGATTTAACGTATTTTCTGAAATTAACTATAGCATTATATGTTTCTTTTTATTTTGCATGGAAATAATCATCAAGATGAAATAGTTTCTAACAAAATATACATGTTTAACAGGAAAAGAAAAAATACGTTGAAAATGGCATTTTTTTTTTTTTTTAATTTGAGAAAAAAAAAAAAAAACTACGTTCGAATTAACTTCTAAGGTTCGAAAATAAATTTGGATTGATGTACAGATTATTTAGAGATTTTCTTTTCCATTAATATATTTTCCGGATGAACAACAGTGATTCATGAAGAAAAATGAACAGCCATATTTGCCTTGGCATATTAATTACTGTTTGATATACATGGAATTAGATTCATGGATTTCAAAGAAAATTGGTCTAGTGCTGCTCTCGAACCATTTTCAAGTCCCATTAATTTAAATTATTCCAATAAATTTATAGTGGAAGACGTAACGGAAGGATAATTGTGATATTCAAAATTTGTAATACTCAATTAAATTAGAAAAAAACATACGAATAAAATATTATCAGTTATTAATTTGTTTTCAAAAAAAAAAAAAAAGTACAAATGGGCAACAAGTGCATGTAACTATCAGCATTTACGGTTTCGGCTTTGATGGAAATTGTGTTGGTGATGATTGGCTTTTCGGAAATTTCATGCTGCTTTTACTCGTATCACTTGCTCGACGTCCTGTAGCAACGATCGAGAAAACGCACAAAACCGCATAACAGATTTGATCAGCCTAAAATGGAATAAAATCTGTTGATTTTCTACATAACGCAAACATGTCAACTATATATATATATATATATATAGTGAAACATGCAATTTTACCAGATATGATGTGCATAACATCCAGTTCAAAGTTCAAATAATATTAAAATATAATGAATGGTACGATAGGAAACTATTACACTAGTAACAACAACGACTTCCTTGTATATATTTGTTCAAATGTCCACGGATTCACAATTAATCAAATTCTGCCAAAATGGTCGCCATTACGATAGCAACAGCTGAATCATTCGGAAAATCATCGCTAAATGTCGAATGTATTGATTCTGATGCAAAATTTGCATCACTCATGTTAGTTTCATGCTTATTTAATGGTTGTTCCATGTAGCGTACAGAAAATACACGATGTAATGACCATGCAATATCGGATGCCTAAATTAACAATTACAACCACGGCACTCATGTAAACAACGACAATAAACAACAACTTCAGAAAAGGATTTTTTTTTTTTTACTTTCCCACCAATATAAGATAAATAATCAAACAAATATTCTAAAATATATATCGGCCTACTCTTTTAAAACTAGTCATAATCGTGCACTCCCATCAATTCATCCCTTATAGTAAAACATTTAAATTTGGAGATGTTTGTCAATCGATAGCAACAAAAAGGAATGAAATTAAAATTCAAATGAAATCAAATAAATGATTAGAAAAGTAAAGTAAATGACAACATTGATAAACATGCAGTAAACAGCAAATTATTATCAATAAAGTATATAAATATATTAACAATGTAATTGGGATCCTAAATAAAAGCATTCTGCACATACAAAAAAAGAAAAAGGAGAAAAAGAAAAAATATTATATCATGAAGTGTTAGCCAAAAGAAATTTTGAAAATTAACTTCCAAAATTTCATATTTAAATCTTACCATTTGCGATAAATAACGCCTTTGTATCAGTACATTCCTTTTGCGATCTATAATATTTAATGAACAATTATTATTGCATCTATATAAGGGTGAATTGGTAATATAAAAACTTTTGAAAAAACAAAACTTTGCTTTTTAAGTTTTCATAAGATTCGGATAAAGGGAAATTGTCATCCAAGGAATAGAAACGTCCAACAAATCTCCTCATTCAAAGCATATCAGAAGTAAAGTGCATAATTTAATCCGAAATTTTAAAACTAAATTTCTAGAATGGAATGAAATAAAAGCAATTGGTGAAGTAAGATGATACTGAAATGACATATGACAAGGAGTGGTACATTTTGATGAAACTTCATTTAATATTTCTGCTCAAAGTTTCCCAGTGGTCTGAAACACATAATCTACACTCCACCAATTCTTTGAAGCTACTGGAAGGTTCTTTTTAATTCCGAAATTACGGATAAAGTTCCTCAGTTCAAAAAAAAAAAACTTTTAAAAAAGTGGAAACTAAACATTGCATAAGTGAAATGAATTAAATTTAAACAAATTTGAAATATGAGCTCCAAACATTTTTTGAACTGTTTATTTACAACCATGGCAAAGTAGAAATAATTTTAGTCTATTTTGGGCAAAAAAAAGGAAAATTTAAATAAGTAAAAAATGATAGCGAAAATTGTGCATGTTATCTTCGAAAGTGACTTACCGTATTCTTCAAGAACAAATACATTTCCACCAAAAGTGTTACATTTTTTAATATTGCTCAGTTCAACGAAATGCTGAAAGTAATTCAAAAAATGGAATAAAAATTTTCAACAAATAATAGAGTTGTTAAAATTTTCAAAATTTTAAAATGGAAAAACGAAATGATAATAGTAGCATTACCTGTCTCTCTTCGAATAGCAACGTTATACCATCTATTCGTACTTGTAGTAATCCGCCTTGATTTGATTCCATATCCTGAACCGGAAATTCGCCACCCAAATCTCTTCCGGATAGTGTAACTTTACCTCGTATTGCAGCTCGTTCCATCGCTTCCTTCATTGCAGTATACAATTCACGACACTGTAACTTTGAAAAAAAAGATATGAAACAATTTACAAAGCTTCCAGGATATCTACGTCCAACCAAAATGATTAAATTTCTTTGATTCATAAGTTTGCAGAAGAACAAGTTAAATATATGAATGTAAACATAAAATATGCAAATGTAACCTTTCTTGTGTAAAACTTGTGCATGTGCACTTTTCCTTCGTGTCGCCGCCATAAGCATAAAACACGTGTTTTAGGAGAATACGTCATATTTACTACACGTTCATACCACCACCGTTCTCTGATAGCACCCGTTACTGCTCGAAGCACCACTGCATCGTCGCATACCTCAAAAAGTACTGTAAACTTTGAAAATTACAAACTCCCATATGTTATTTCTAAACAAGAAGGCCAAAATCAAAACCAAATTAAATATTTTTGGAAAAATGAAGGAGAAAAACTAGTTACTACTACACAGGAGGGTATCTCAACACGTTGTTCCCAAATTTTAAATTCGATTATACTCTAAAAGATCTGAATTTGATACTGATTTACCTCTACAAACATCAATGGATCTTGCGCTGTATCTCCTTCATGAACAGTGAACGATTGTTTTTGAATAAGACGACTTCCAAGCGGTTTCAGCGGTATCCCATTACTCTGCTAAAACTAGACACTTCTAGGTAGTTGTAATTTTAATGTGATAAAATATAGTTTTGATATGATAGACCGATAAAAAGTTGTAAATTTGTTAATTGGAAGAAATTTAAGAGAATAGTTAGAAAGTTAAAACACTCAAACAAGCATGTACTTTTAAAAACAAGTCCGTTCTAATTTATTCTTTAGTTAAAGCTGTCAGTGATTAAATTAATTACGAAGCATAATGATAGGAAAAAAAGACACATAATCTCAAATACTGACAGTTCTTGGAAGATCATCCAAAAGTTGATTGATCGTTTTTGAATAAACCAAACCAATATGAGCTTTACCTAACAATCGTCGTATTTTCTGAAATTTAATCCAAATTTTAATTTATGGAAAAATTTTGAAAATTATGAGAAATTATATACGTAATGCAAAGATTTGTCAGATTAACCCAAAACTATCTGGTCATTTAATGCAGCGCATTTTTTATTGTAGCGGCACGACCGAACGTCGCTTATGATATGCATCGTTCGACCTCCTGCAAAGAGGCTTACGATACGAAGCATTAAACCGTTTCGTTTAAATTTCATCATTTGATTGAATTGCGCAAAAATTATAAACTTTGAAAAAAGATTAAAACAAAAAAGTAATAATTTTGATTAAAAAGAGAAGATTTTCGCTCTAAAATTATTAATTATAAAACTCCTTCCTCCAAAAACATTTTTTCTTTTTTAGTTTTAAAATATGTAGAAATATATTAGAAAAAATTATCACCTGTTGAACAGCTCGTTGACCACCACCGCACATAATCATATAGGATGTTAAATTATGCAGTAATGTCGACAAGAGATGATCCTCGTCTAATTCTAAACGGCGCTTTTCAGATTCTGACAAACTACAATATCTATCAATCATTTCACATGGTTCTTGATCCATTCCTATAATATCTCGTTCTTGTGCCACCACATCGAAAAATGCGTTTTCCCAAAAATCCATCTTTTGCCATAACGGATTCGGTGAAGGCACTAAATAAATACTTATATAGTTAATGATATTTGCTGAAGTGTTGAACGAATTTCTACCGGAATTATCAAAATCATTCGATTTCCTCTTTTTCTATCTTATTTTCAGTAAATTAAGTTCACTGATACGGTATGATCGTGAATATCGATAAACGATAACAGTCATAACTCACTGTTTTAAACAATTTATTTCAAATTCTCTGAAATATCTTCAGTATACTTCTAAACTGTCTCAGCCGTTAAACACTTCTGGAATACGGTAAAGTATTCAAGTGGCATTTGATAGTTTTAGAAATTATTGCTTCATATAGAATAAAAATCAAAATTCAATCAAACAAATCAAATGAATTAAAATATCACATATTAAATCTTGATAAATGAAGTGCCGCACTGGTTTTACATCAGATGAATTACGTGATGAAGTTGTTGAGTCCAATGACAAACTATCCGGCGGATGTATATGAAGACGGGATTTCTAGAAGAAAAAGTAATTTACAATGGAAATTTCAAGTTTAACTGTAGTGTTGGAAACGAAATAAATGTACCATTGACTTCCAACTAAAAGAGTGAAGTTTGTCACTTAGTTACAAAGGCGGAATTATTCTTTTATTTTGATCGAAAGAATAATCTGATAACAGATAGTAATTTTGAAAGCTTAACATTTTCAAATATTTTGAAAAAGTGCAAAACGTTTTGCAATGATAAGATCTTACAATGGTTGAACTAAATGATGAACGTCGAGATGTAGTTGAACTTGTTTCTGTTTTATTATCCAGATTCAATTTTAATTCGGAATTTTTGGTGCCAGGCGAAATAGTACTTGTCTTTGCAACTTCTTCCAAAATTTTCGATTGGATATTAGGCTTCGATGCTAACTGAACATCATCACATATGTTTTGACGAATTACGGGTCGTGGCGGAAGTGGTGGTGGTGGACCAGTAGCTAAAGAATGATAACAGTAGATGAATTCAACATAACAGTAAATATGGGGAAATTTATTCATTAGTTATTTTGTACGATGATTAATCATTGGAATATCTTTTACGTCATATTTGGATATCATTCGTAATGGTAGATATGATGTATTCCATATGTACGACATTAATGACGTAGTTTTCCAAATCTTTGAAAGTTTAAATCGTTAAAAGATTGAATTATCATTCAATTTTAAAAAAAAAATAACCTAAAATTAAAATAGTGTCGAATTTCGAAGCAATAACTTACGTAATACAATTTCATGTGCTTCATGAGAAATACGTGGCGGAATGGGAGGTTTAGGAGCTTGACTAATAGGTAATGGTAGAGATGGCGGTGGTAGGATAGGAATTGGTGGTGGACGTAACGGTGATAGAACATCATGCTGTTGTCGCCTTACATCATATAACGATGATGATGGAGTATTAAGCTGAAAAGAAAAAAAAAACACTTTCTATTTTTAAATTTATGCAAATTTAAATATACTGGTCATAGAAATATCTAACTTTTATTTATAAATTATCTTATGCATGATTCTTACTAACTTGTTGAAAGTTTAATTGTTAGAATATAACAACATACACTTGGGAATAAGAAAAAAAGAAAAAAAAAAGATTTTATCATAAAGCTTTAAAGTAATTTTGTTATCGTCTTTGAATTAATTCTCTGGAGAGATGATAATTTACCAAGCTTCCAGATGCACTTGGTGGTGATGTTACTTCAGTCTCTTTTGTCCAATAATGAGAATGAGCAATTTCAAGTACATGAAATAATGAAGCTAGGCCATTGGAACCAGATGAATTATAGGAATACTCCAAACCAGCAATGCATGTTTGTAATGCTTTCAAATATCCTTTATACTGATTTCGAGTTAGTTGCTGAAAATTTTTGCAAATAATATAACAAAAATGCATTTCTGATAAAATTATCATTGTCATAATTCATTATTTTTCGATGTACAATAAATGATTTATTGCAATTTATGTCATTCAAGTTCCTCAACTTTCAATTTTGACAGAATTTAAAAAAAAAAAAAAAAAAAAAAAAAAGAGAAGAAAAGAAAAGTTTTAACAAGCATTTATTCACCATATCTTGCATGAAGTCATCTTCAAAATGTTGTACATCAAGGCCAAGGTTTAATTTGGAACAAACAAGTTGCCTCAAACTTTCATCTTCCATTAATCGTTTCAATTTTGGATATGTAAAAACGCCAACTCCTTGACCAGCTAGGATTTGATCACATATTTCGCGAACAACTTGTTGATTTTTACTGAATTATTGCATTAAATCAATATTTGCAGAATAGAAGAAAATAAAATATCAAATGAAATGAAGTGTAATTATCGAATATTCATAGCATTACAATCATCCAATTCATTAAATCATAAGATTTAACCTAAACATTGCTTTATGTTAAGAAAATGGAAAAAAATATGCAATGTTAACAAATTTCAGGGAAGCATTAAGCAAACCATAAAGATACTATCATATATTTAGTAGTAAGAATCAAATGATTTAATTTTTTTCAGCACTTTAATTAATTGATAGCTTGAATGGAAGATTTTGATGACTGTTAGCTTTTGGTAAAAAGATTTCTATCTGGCATATAATTGTACTACCATTTAACTTAAGTAAAATCAATTTCTTGTCCTGAATCGATCGATATTCTAAACCATTTTTTTTTTTTTTTTCAACAAATACTTTATGTAAATGTAACAGTTATTAAAATTGAAATAAACCTTTGCTGTGCAGCTGCATTAGTATTTCTGTTACCAATCATATTACTTTTTGTCCTTACAAGATGTTGGCTTTGCTCTACTCGATTTGCTGCAGCTAAAGCAATTGGACGAACAGCTTTATCTCGTATAGCTTGCGCTTTAGGAGCTGTACGATGTAAAACCTGCAAGAAAACGAAGAAATATTACAATGATTGGGAATGATTTATTATCTTTTTCATTAGCGACAATATTTTTATGAAATGTAAAATGAAATAAATTACAACAAATTTGTTTAATATTTTAATTTATTCCTTTCATCAATTATATCATATAATCTAGAAAAAGAATGATTGGAATAATGAACCTGATTTAACATGTCATGGCTTCTCTCAGCATATCCATTAAGTGCATTCATAAATTGTGGTCCAAGAACTTTTTCACCTGAATCTGCTAAATGAGCCAAACCCTGTAAGCATACGTATACATATTCATATATATATATATATATATATATATATATATATATATATATATATATATATATATATAGTTTCTGAAAAATAATTTAAGTGATCTGTGAACTATGTGAAATTTTAAAGTATCAATATTGGCAGGAATATGAATTACACACCTTAATACCAGTTACTTTTAATGGTGGTGTCTTGTTGGTTGTTGTACTTGTTGAACTTCCGGATTGTGATGATAATCTACGAGAAGCTGAGGATTGACGATCGTTTACCGGAGTAGATTCATTTGAAAGATGAAACGAGAAGTCACCCTCAATAAATTAAATAAATTTAAATTGAACAAAAAATATACATAATGTGACAAATTTAAATGTATTGATATCGATTAATTTTGAGAATTTACTCTGCTATCCGATTTCAAAGCCAAATTTTCAGCAAGCCTTGCGAAATCAGCTTCACTGTCCATTGCTGATGTTGAAATTGATGAAGATGGCGTAGATCTGAAGAAATATATCAAATAATTTGAAGCCAGTGAAATCTTATGACAATATGTAACGACAGCCTACAAGGATCACAATTAATTCAATAGATAGCAAATTTTAAATTAACAAATTTAACTTACTGGCCACTGCTTGTCGAACTGCCAGGTGAGTGTACACTTTCACTTCTCGGAATTGATAACGTCAATGGCTCCTTATAAACGTCATCTACTTCTCCAAGTGGTTTTGCTACTCCTAAAAAGGAAACAAAAAGTTTACAACTTCAAAATCTGCCGTGAAAAACTTGCTTTAAATTTAAATGAATAAAGAAAAAGATAATAAAATAATAAATTTGATCGAAGGATTAAAGTTATGACAGTGTAAAATTATATGACTCAAACAAAAAGGCTTTTTATTGTATAGAAATTTGTGCTCGAAAAATTAAATTATATATAAAGTTAAAATAAACATTGAATATTGAAATTGTCCAGAAATAGCACAGCAGAAAGAATTTAATCATACCGATAGATGTATCTGCTTGATCAGGCATATCAAATAGAAGATCATCAATACTGGAAAAGCTTTCACCGTCAGTATTTCCAGTGTCGCTTACTTCATCACCGTTTGAATCTGTAACAAAGCATACCGTTTTCATGGAAATAACTTAAAGTGATTTTTCATCACTGCAACAAGTAACAATAACATCGCCTAATTTAATGATAATTAGTGATCAGATGATCCATTTCTGTTTCTATTTAGATGAATGAATCTTTTGAGACGAGCAACGAGTTTAAAAATAATGTAAATATTACCTGTTACACTGTTTCGTCGTTCACCTGCAACTTTTTGCCATGCATCAACAAGTGCCGAGTCATTCGAATATACCTGAAAAATGATTTTGAACTTTTCATCCTTTCCTTAGCTTCATTCTCCCAACTCATTAAGAGCAATATCTTTTTGTTCATGTATTTACTTCAGTATCCACAAATCATTTTTAAACTAGTTCAAAAAAATATTTCTTGTTTTTTTTTTTTCAATTTTTAACAACTCTTAATCAATTAACTTAAAGCAAATATTTTTCCAATTTTTTTAAAGATAAAAAAGAAGCAGAAAATGTAACTAACAGTGAAATGGATAGGCATCAATGACTCGTTGAACCATTTCCCTTTATCACCAATCTGTTTTGGATCATCTGTTCCCGCCTGTACTCGTACATATGTTTCGTTATGTGGACACAAGGAACATTCAGCAAAATATTCGACAGCTTGAGTTCTAAATAAATTACTAGTTTTTTCTTTTTTTTTAGAAAAAAAACAAATCAATAAATCTTTTCTTAAAGTTATGACAAGATAAAGAAGTCGAATGAAAGAGATTGTTTTGGGAATTTAGAACTATGGTGTGGGAAAAAACTGCGGAACATTTTCGTTCGGTGAATTTCATAAAATTGGATCGAATATTTCAAATTTGATCCGAAAGTTATGAATTGCAATGATATGCGATATTCCACTAACTTGCAAAGTTCAGAGATAAATCGTGTGAATTGCGGACGGCTACGTAGAAAAGATTCCGTCTGAAGCGCAACAACTGGTCGTGGATAGAGACGTAACGTACGTGTATGCTCACAGAAATTTGCAAATACATTTGCACTATTAAAAAAGCGAACCTGAAAATGAAACGAATTTTGATTAATGAAACGATTTTCCAAAATATTTATAAATTAGAAAAAAAGGATATAACAAACCATGGCAACACGAACAGCAATATCAACAATATCACTATCAAACGTATAATCTGTATCAGCAGTTTCATCATTTTCCAATTCTGTTTCTGATACGTTTAGCAATAATTTATCCAATGATTTACGTAAACTATTCTGAAAAACATTTTTTAAAAAAAAAATCATTATCAATATGAAGGAAAGAAACTTAATATCAACAAACATCTCAAGAGATAATTTTATTAAATGAATTAAACTAAAATTCAATGTTAATAACAACCTTCAATTCAGTGCAGTCTGGTTCCGGCATATCAGGAATACTAATATCATCTGGTATCAATAATTGATTCGTATCAAGATCAACAACAATAACATCATTTGGTATATCAATAGCTTTATGAGCAAAAAATGATGCTGGTACTCCGATTACGAATGGTGTTGGTGCATATAATAACTGAAATATGGAAGAATTAAATATTGGAAATAATTAAGCATAGTATTGATCTAAAATATGTCAATGAATATTTCAGTACTTTCGACGTCTCAACGGATACATCAATAAACACTACATATATGAATACATCTTTAATAATTACAACTAATAAGTATTCAAAATGATCATTCAATAAAATCAATACGATGTTATTTTAATGGATGTAAAGATACGCCCAAGTTATATATTTATTTAAGAGCTTTAAAAGATTTTTACGGTAGTTTAATTTGCTTTATTTTACTTTATACCAATTGTAAACAATTTTAAAAGTTTCTTTTCTATTGAAAGTAAAAACTTCAGACAAAACTTTTCGACCATATATCGATAATATTCTTTAGTTTAACTTATTCTATTTAAATAAAATTCATCGTTACCTTCTTCATTAACTATAAATTATTAAGAAAGATATATTATCTGTTACAGAAAATACAGAAATCTTAACGATACTTTATATTCAAAACATATATCACAATTATATTAAAATATTGACAATAGTGTACTAAACTCACAAATTTTATAATCGATAATGAATTTTCGTAAAACTTTAAAAAAAATTAGATTTCTGTAAAATTTAAAAGGAAAACATAAACAAACGAAAAGAAACATACTTGTTCAGCTGATGGCATAAAAGAAGGAAGTAAAGGTATAACCGGAAACATATATTCCAATGGATACATTAAAGCAATAAGCGCTAATACGCACATACTAACCGCATTGTAATTGCGTGATTGTAAAACAACCTAAAATTATCAATTTAGTTTAAGAAAAATAGAAATTTCAAATAAACCATGTAAAAATAACTAAAACTCAAATAAATAATGAGTGTCAAATTATTAAATATTTTAGATCAAATTAAAACAAAAATTTATAATTCGAATGGAACAATCATTGATAAAAATTCATCAACTATTACTTTGTTCTAAATTTGTAAAATTTCCTTAAGCATACAATAAATTACAATTGTAAATTTCAACCTTTGATTCAAGCATTACAGCAGCCATTACTTTCATAGCCGTATCAATTCCAAGAAGTTCAAGGGGCAAATGGAGTGGGAAATCAACGAAAGAAAATCGTGTATGATCAGGAAGAGCGAATTCAAAAGTTGGCAAAATATTTGATGGTAACACCTTAAAAGTTGCATTATATATATATATATATATATGTTAGAGGAATGAAACATTTTGTTAAATTTACCTAATTCAATAAATTTTTAAGTTTGGGAATTAGATGCGAATTTTGAACTTCAGTAATAAGTGTTGTAATAGAAAGAAAAAACAAACAAACAAAACAAAACAAAACAAAAAGAAGGATCAATTCAAAATGATACCTACCTCCAAAAGCACCTTGGTTTTTCCTGGAACAGAAACCGGTGCACTTAATAGCATCAGGATCCATGTTTCTAACTCTCGAATATCCTGCATTACCCTAGGTGGAATTGGTTCTGTCCAACAACCCGTGAGTGTTGCCCAAATAATGTCTCTAGAAAGAAAATATTATATATAAATGATAAAATGCTATAGGTTATCGAAGAAAAAGCTTTTGAAATTTTGTGATAAAAAAATTGAAAATTAATGAATTTTGGATAACAGGAAAGAATACTTTGAATATTGTCCATCTTCACTAAGTCTTTGGCTACAACCATCGATCAATTTCTTCAACAACAACAACAATTCTCGAAATGTGGAAAGAAATGGATGATGACTAATCAAGCATAAGCTTGTTAATGAAAGCCTTTGATCCAATCTGTAATAACGTTTTTACGGTCGATTTCTGCGAGACTTCCACAAAATGTTACCTGAAAACCTACGCAAAATGGTAACAGCGGATAGGACAGGAGTTATTTCCGGATGTTTCAAAATAAGCCAAGAAAATATAAGCATTTTTTGGCCAGCTAATACTAAGTAATTAGTTCCATAAATTATTTTAATAACCATTTCTTTTCGTTTATCAAATCCATTACATGATCGATGATTAATTAACCTTTTATGAGAACGATTACTGTACACAATGTTTTTATCATCCGTTGATACAGCGCGAGTTTTTTCATAACTTTGTAAGAAATTTAAGCAAATCCCATATCGAATTTTTGCTGAGTCTTTTTCTGTCAACGTAAACACGAAACTACTTGTTTCTCGATGAGAATGCGAATGTCGTGGTACTTCTGTAAAACAGTATCTATTATTATCAATTAGCTAGCAAAATTCAGGAAACAAAATTTGTGGGTAAGCTATACTTTTTCTCCATTTTTCAATTTAAAGAAAGAAAAGTTCCATAAAAAAATTTGACTTTGAAGAATCCTTTTTTTCCAAAAAATTTCCGACATTTCTTTAGAAACGATCATCCAACAAACCTTTTGTGATACATCCTTCGGGTTGACAAAATACTGTAACATCGGTTGGAAGATAAAAATCCTTGTGATCATCGTTCGGATAACGCCTCAACAATTCAGGTGTTGTGATACTTTGTGACGTTGATGATGATGAAGCGTCATTGATACTTATTTGAGATACATATTTCCCCCGACGTCGGCCAACTATTACCTAAAAATTTTTATTATTAATTATTCGAAATTACAACTGACCCATAATTATTGTTGCTATAATTACTTAGAAGTTTGAAAAAAAAGCCACTAATCTATTATTATCATTATTATTAATTATTTATAATAATTATTATTAATCATTATTATTATTCATTATTTATCATTTATCAATTATCATTTATCATTTATTATTTATTGTTTATTATTTATTACTTATTGTTATTTTTTCAACTATGACTGAGCTGTGATTGATGAAGAAAAGTTTTTTTTTTCTAAATGTTATATATTGAAAAATGAAAACACATTAATAGATTTACTAAATTTACGAAGGTATTCATTACAGTTGTATGAAGTTTGAGAAGAAACTTCAAATTTACACAAAAAAATTATTAGAGCTTTAGTAATTTAGTCAAAAAAAGAGGAAAAAACCCAGAAACATACCAAATAATCAATTAAGCGTGGGCAAAGTTCTTTTCCTTTATCATCCATCTGACATGATTTAGTCAAATAACATAATTTATAAAAAAAATGAATCCAATTATTTATTTTATCTGTAAACAATAATGATATTTCAACATTAATAATAATAATAATAACACTAGCGATAAGTAAATGATAATGGTTAATAAAAAATAATTGTAGTAATAATAATGATAAGAACAACGACAATGAAAATAATAATAATAATAAATGATAGTAATAATAACTGCAGCATAAATTTCAAAAAAGTTGGCAGAAAAAAAAATTATCAAAAATAAAAGATAAAAGATTTAGTGGCATTCATCATTATAAGATTATCAGCATTGAATAAAATCAGTCAAATGAAAATAAAAATGCACTATTATTAATGATGATGATGATAATGGATTATTTATTATTAATAAATGGAAATTTGAATTCTTTTTTTTAAATTAAATTTTACTACTATTAAACCTAAAAATATTAATGAACTTTGTACAATGTTTTTTTTTACCCTTTTAAATGAATAGATTTTTTCGATCGCTGGAGGAAAGAGTTAAGTAATAAATTTTTAAATTTTCTAATTAAATCTTTTTTCTTTCATATTTGTGAAGGAGTTAATAGACTTACCGAAATAATTTCTATTTTCTTCTATTTTTACTATTACTAGATCTAAAGGTATATATATATATATATGCATATTTCAATTAAATGGTTAAATTTTAATCAGCTTTATCGAATTTATAAACTATCAATAAGAATGTGTTGATATTTTTGTTGCTATTATCGTCCGAAATGTTTCTGGTATAAATTTATATGTTGTACCGAATTTATCAATACTATCAATCGCGTTATATTTCAGGGAATTCGTCCATATTGCTTGAATTATCTTATAATAATAATAATAAAAATAATAATAATAATAAAAATAATAATAATAATAATAATAATAATAATAATAATAATAATAATAATAATAATAATAACAATAATAATAATAATAATAATAATAATAATAATAATAATAATAATAATAATAATAATAAT
>JABVXV010000163.1:0-11012 GCA_013365325.1 Dipetalonema caudispina
ATTTTTGTAATCATTTTAATGAGTAAAATAAAGAGCGAAAAAGGATAAGCAAAGATTAGTAAATAAGAATGCAAATGAGTGAGGAATAAAACTCAGCGGATATTTCTATCTCTTTTTTTTTTTTTTTTTTTTTTGCTCGATATCTATTTCATAATAAAATTGGCATTGGAAAAGTTGGAGACAAAGGATAAGTTTAACGACCACAAGCTTACCTTCTAAGGCTTAGATTCTGGCTAATCATCGAAGTCAAATGAACACTCAATTAATATGATTTCGATTATTCAATTAACGAGCAAATTTTAAATTTTTCGTTTCTGATCATAAAAGTTAGCAAATGTAAAATTTAAAATCGTTTGAAACCTAATAGGTACATATGGAAAACAAAAAATTTACTGTAAAAACAAATTTGAAAAGGAAAAAAAAAAAAAATTCAGTTAGAATTCGATGTAAAATCTATGCTATGGAATTCATTCCAAATAACACTTACCTTAAGAATTATTATACATTTCTGTAATTCCTATTTCAAGTTCCTTTTAATATGCACATTCATATCATTTGTTTTTTAATTATTTATTTCTTAAAATTTAAACATTGTATTTGATATTTTAAACGAATTTTTTTTTCTTTGTTCCAAGTATATGTGTACAGTGTAATAAATGATTGAAAATACAAAATGGATACAATCTTTCCAATTCTATAATTGATAAGAACATTCAAATTTAAATTAATTGACCCTGAAATTTTAGACTTGAAAATTTAAACAAAAAAAAATCATCAACCAATGATAATTTCTAATTTCAAAAAGGCCGAGCCATTGACCAATGATACTTCATGGTGCAACCATTGACACTGATACTAGTCATTTTCATGATAGGTTAGGGGGGGGGGGGGGGGAGGTGGAAAGGGGAAGGGTCAAAAGTTATTAGTGGGGAAGGGGAATTGGATTACAGGAATTGCAATAAGTTTGATTTTCTTCTAAATTAATCGAAATTAAGAGGAGAAAATAGCGATGGAATTGGAGAAAATTTGATTGGCATAATTAACAATAAGTATTATTTATGAAAAAAAAAAAAAAAAAAAAACATTGGAATATATGAGGAATTAGAATATTTATGTGTGCTAAATGTTAGTGATTGGAGAAAAAAAATGGTTTAAATTTCAAGATATATCATAATTTGATGGTATTTTCACTTTTTAGAGGATATCATAATGAAATTATGGATTTAAAAAGTGTGGTTGACATCAAAAAGCGATTACCTATCAAGTTTTCATGTAAGTACTCCGGTTTTTCAATTCTAATTTTAGTTACTTTCAGTTGGATTATCTTATTTGATAATTAGCAAATGATTCAAACTTTCGAAGTTCGAAAATTTGAAGGGTTCAAATTACATCTGTTGTCCTGTTGTGTTATCTTTATGGTTAGGATTTTTCATAAGATTGAACATCTGTTTCAGAATGAGGGGAAAGAGTTGAAAAATCGAAATATCCGAGGTATCTGATAAGTTGGATATATGTTTATCTTCTTTTTTTTTTTTTAGATCGTGGGAATGAAGCATTGCAAAAAATATGCCATAAAAAATTATCCAATTTTTTCGAGAAAAATGTTGTTTTATGGAAAAGGTTAGCATATTTGGAGTAATAGTTCCAATAGTAAACATTAATTTTTGAGGAATTTCGTAGTGAAACATACGTAACTTATAGGTTGTAAAGTTCTTTTAAGATTTGAATATGTGGTTCAAAAAACGTTCGGATAATATATTAAAAATATTCCCTTCGTATATGTTTGAATAAAAAACAATTTTCTGTTCTAGCAAAAAAATGTTGAACTAATATGTTTTTTTTAATCCTGTACAAGCTAAATTTCAAAACAAATGTTGAGCTGAAGGAACAGGTAAAGCTCATTATCCGTCAAAATCAGGAATAAAACAAAAACTAATTTTGTGAAATTTCAGGAGCTCACAGCAATACTCTTTATCGTATCATGCGCATTTCCTTTTTGAATTCGTTTCCTTTTCAACTGATACTTTGATTAATTACAAATCGGCTAAGCCAAAAACATGGGAGGAAGCATCACTGCTGCATTTCTTTTTCTTGAATCCATCTGTAAGTTTTTAAATTATAGCATATGCAATATACAGGTATCACTAACTAATGAAATACAAAATTTATTTATTTGCACTAAACATGAATTAACATATTTAAATGAAAGTAGTTTTTTTCATGATTCATTCATCGGTGAGCACTGAGTTAATAGAGATGCTCAGTCGGGTATGATACAGCCCTTGGTCAGTGCAGTTGACATTTTTTGTTTTTTTGTTTTTTTTCACTATGTAAAGATGATTTGTTTTCTGCTTCAACGTAATTTTTACCCAATTATTTACTGATAATGCAAAGTTTAAAATAATAAATAAGAGTTTCTGTTGAAGTTTCAATATAAAAATACCGTTGCTATTGAAATGAAGTGTTCTGAAAATGTGGTTGAAATTACTTGGACTTAATTGTGTAGAAATGACTGACGATTACTTCATTTATATTTCAGACAGTAGCGGAATATCGAAATGAATACAGGAATGAAATAAGTGAATGGTTCGCAATGTTAAGCAAAGTCGAAGGTGCGGAATGGTTGATTGTGTTCGATAGTTTGAAAGCACGAGAACAGAAGAACCGTGGAGCTCTTATTGAGCGGATCAAAAGTGATTTCGCAAAATTCACAAATAGGTTCATGCAATTCTTTTTAATTTTTTCATGCAGTTTTTTATTCAAGTTTCTTTATCGAGACTTCTTTAATGTTTCCTGCTTTTTATCCCTCACCTTTATCATTGAATATGCAATGCGCTGTGAGTTCATTTCGTATTAACTTCTGGTCATTTGCTGAACATTTAAGTCCTCGAAAAACAAGCAGTTTTTTGCTTTTGTTTTCATTAAATGAATAAATTATTTAACCAGCAATCTTACGAGAGGGTAAATTTAATAAAATAAAATAGTTGACATAATGAGTTTTTTAAGAGCTAATTAATATTTGACTTATGGTCGTGGATTTATTGAAAATAGTTTGTTTTTTTTTCAGAAATCAATTAATTTTCAAGGAACAAAAGTCTATAATCAGTAACTAATTTCAAAATCATGATTTGTATATGTTGTGTCAATATGTGAGATTATATTTCATAATTTGAAGGATTTCCATCAAATTTTACTATACTGGTTGGTTTATGGCAATAATTTTTCCCTCAGTTTTTCGTATATTTCAGGATTGTTGAAATCTATGACCCATCGAACATAGTCGCATTGCAAAATAGCATGCAGTCACACCTGTTAAATTCTCTGGAGCATTATGTAACACATGAAGAAAGCAGTTTATCCAGTCGGAATGATCAATATTCCGACTCTAATTTTGATTTCATTTCGTTTTGTCGAGATCAAGTAAGATAATTGTACTTTTTGTGATTGTAAGTGGAAAGTCAATGGTTTTGTTCTTCCATATTACAACTAGAAAATTACTGATTTCTCTCTCTTAGCTTTACTAACAAAAAACCGATCCATATCTTTTGCAGTGATATTTGATGGAAATATTCGTCGTCATAATCATAATTTCGTAGTCGTGGCCTAAACGTAGCCTTGATTTAAGCGATTAGTGCAAAACTTATAATTAGCAAAAAAATTGCATTTTGTAGGCAAACTCATCGGTTTTCAGATGAGTCTGTCTCGTCTTTACCAAAGTTTGGGCATGTTTGAGCAAATACTTGCATTATTTGATGAACTTGATGCTACGCTCTCACTAATTGCCCTTCATCATTCATCAGAAGGTAAAATACACCATCGAAATTCTGTAAATTTGAAGAAAGAATGTCCGTCTAATTTGAATAATTTAAAATTTGGAAAATATTGAATATTATGAATTCGTAACTTTTTGCAAAGTAATACACATGGATTCTTTATTTGGCTTTTAATGTCTCTTCTAGGGCCTGTACCAAAATGGCTAGCGTCATCAGAATCTTTCACTTCAATGTCATCCGGTTGTCCACTCTTCGTGGCGATGTTGAGATGTAATGCACCGTGGGATAATATTACGATTGTTGAATTACGCTATATCATTTTGGCACACCAAATATTGGTATAGCAAACCAACTTGGATTACTTTTTTTGCAGTCACTGTTTTTATCTTCGAAATATTATTTTAGACGGTTTGGTTACTCTTGGAAATGGAATATTAATTAGAAAGGAGTAACTAAGTTAATGATTTAGAGGGATTGAAAGGGTGGTTTTGAATGATAAAGGATGAAATTCTCGTCATCTTGTTATCGTGCTTTCCAACGATTAAAGGACGGTAGAATTTATGAAATAATAACAACTAATTGAATCATTTAAACAGAAACTGCTTGTTGTAATCTTAGAATTTATTCACAATTTTTAGAAGCTAAAGTACATTAATAACAAGAGTACAATATTCTATGATTATTGAAAGAGATATCAACCATTATTTGCTACAATTTGGAATAACTCAGCGTTTTCATCTGAGTTTCAAGTCAAATCGAAAATATTCGCTTTATTGTGGATGAATTTCATCATTTTTAAATTTTTCAATTTAAAGAAAGAAAATCTTCAGAGCACGATGCAAATATACGAGGAACGCTTGCAACGGGTTTCAACTACTGGTGATAATAGCTTACAGAATTTGAGAACTGAATTTGCTGTTACATTGTTGCGTTACTCACTGCACTGCTTAAATGCAACATTCGAAAGTATGGTAGTTTTCAAGGTATCTTCTACATTGAAATTTACTCACAAAAGAGAAGCAGATGAGTATAAGCAAGAGCTCTGCTTTCTGTTTTTTGAATTATTTACTACTTATATATGATTAATCCGCTAAATTAACGTTATTTTGATTTTTGTTGTTTGCTTTTTCTATTTTAATGTAGTGTACTTACACGATGGTTTATCTTAGCTTACACTTATGTTTTTTAATTTTAGTTAAATTTATTCTTCCAGATACCATTGAACTGCGACGAGATGCAGTGTTGGATAGTTTCATTTTGTTTAGAAACAATGCAGCTGACATCGTTATTAACTGAAATAACAGACGTTGAGCAGGCGGCTCATTTAACGTGTTCCCTCAAGTTAGCCAATTGTCAAGCCGTAAGTTCATCTCAGCAAGTCTTTATTTTTTATCGTCTTTATGAAACTCATGCAAATTCTTTAAAATTTCAAGAAGAATCCTTTTAAATTATTAAGTAATTTTTTGTGTGCTAGATCTATCTCAGATGTCAAGACTGAGTGAAAGGTGGGATTTGGTTGATTGGAAGAAAATAGCGAAATGGTATGAAGATGGAATTGCACGATGTGGCATGGAAACGATTAAAACGAATGCTGTGAATGAAATAAGGCAAGGGTTTAATCTGTGCATAAGGCCAAATCCGAAGTTTTATCTCTGATAATGAAAGAAGTCAGAGTTCAGTTGATTTCGAAATACTTAGATGTAAAGATTTGGGTTATTCGTATGCCTCACTTGGAATTAATAAAAGAGAGTAGGCTGGATTTGTTCTAAATCAGATCAATGGTAAGAAATCCTCTTTTTTTCATCCCTATATGTCTCTGAATAGTTGTAAAACCTTTTAAGGAATAATTACAAAATGATTTTTCATACTTTAGTTAAATTTATAGGAATGTTGTAAAATTGATGGATTATTCGTTTCAGACAGCTTCTTTCCGATAAGCAGCAGTTCACGCATTACATGCAGAAATATCATGAAAGTTCCATAGCCCTTCTAAAACATTTTGGATGGAGGCGTGAAGCACGTGCAGTTGGTTGGGAACTGGCAAAATTTTTGTTGTATGATAATTTTCGGTTCATATGCACTGTTCAGTTATGCGTTATTGCAGTCTGCTGCAGCATTAATGTATTTCAGAAATGAAAGGATTATTGAGTTCTAGTCAATACTTGTTTTCCAACTTACTCTTAATGTAGATTTATAGTATTGTTATGCAATTCGTTTTAGTAATCAAAACTATCGAGAAATTGCCATGATAAAATTGCATTGGTGAAATGTTCATGAAAGAAACAGATTGTTTGTAGCTAATTGTCTAGAGCTATCCACTCGTATCCTACTATCTCATTCTTTCAGATCATTGGATCGTGCAGAAGGAGCACTTCCATATTTATTGAACTTTATTTCCGATTTAATTACAGACGGTTCAACAGTATTACTGCTTAGGGATACACTGCTTTTCACTGTAAATCATTTGGAGAAATTCCCAGGAATCCATTTTAAGGAGTAAGCTTTGTTTTGCTGCAGTTTTCCAATCTTTTAAACTAACCTAAATTTTTATTTTCAAACTCAGTAATTGAAAGGGAGAAATTTTAGGCTTGTGGAATTTTATTTGATATTGATGAAACTAGCCAAGACAGAAGAAGAACGGGTGAAATATTGTGATAAATTGTTGGAATTAAGTGAAAAGCCGAATATAACGAAAATAAGGTTCCATTTTTTGTTGGAAGCCAATGGAAACAGTGAGTATGAGGGAATTTCAGGTTTTAAAATCCTTTTTGAGGAAAAAGGAAATGGATTTAAAATTTTTCAGCTGGAAAAAAGTTACACTAAATTTGAGATGAATATTTTTATGCTGATGAAGTTGTGTTTTAATGAGATTCAAGAACTGATAAGATTTTGCCGATCAATCACAAATGGGTTCATTTATCAATCAGCAAGGTGACTTATAGAAAGCCTGTACTTTATTGGCCAAATTGTGTATTAAATTCGTCTTTTGAAATGAACCCATTTACAGGTTGGACTCAAATTGTAAACAGTGCAAAACCTTCTCTTTTGGTTACAATTCTTCATTTCCTTTTCTGTTGGCAACACCGAATGAAACAGTAGAGATTGATGCTAGAATTGTTAGCTGTTTTCCTAAATCGTTAAAAAACTTCAAATTGCATTGCTATATGAAACTTTTTGTTCAAAATGAGTCGCAAAAGCGAACTGCTGGACGACGACCGCACTTTGAATGCATGCACAATGTAAGTTAGTTGCTAAATTACGCTTTTATAAGTGTTTCCTGTATTTATTTCACTGGTTCCGTGGAACGTGTAATGAGACGATGGCACATAGAAATACACACTAATTCATAGTTACCAGTTGGCAAATTATTTAATTGATTTGATGATCAGACGAACTGCTTGTTTTAACCGTCAGCACTTAGCACTAATCGCTTCAGTAGTTTGAAACTTTTCATAATCTGTGTGCTATGCTTTAACATAGACTTTTTTTTTCGGTCATCCATCGTAAAGGTTCGTCTTCGTAACAAATTTTCATAATGAAAGATTTTTCATCAGTGACTCCTCAGGCATAATCTTTAATCTCTTGGTTTTGGAATGAAGTAAAAGGAGTCTTGGATTTCCGTGGATTCCAGGAAGCAGATGGTATTAGTCGTTTTGCATGTGTTTGGAAAGGTGATATTGAAGTGCGAAAGGGATCTGTTCAAGGATTTAGCATGAATTCGACTGACGAATCGAAAGACCGCTTGATTTTCCAAAGTTCTATGACGGATGAACTCAAGCCCGGTAGAAATATCCTAACATTGACCGGCAAGGTATATTTTGAATATTATAAAGATTTTGGATAAAATTTTTTCTTATAATTACGATTAATATTATATGAAATACTATTTCATACCTGTTAATAAATAACTTTGTTCTTAAATTTTTTGAAAGTTATTTATTATTTTTATATGCTTCTTTTTTTCCATTTTTCTTGGGTGGATGAAGTCCACGAGAGATGATTCGAGATCTTTCGAATGAAAAAAGATAAATTCAGTGTTAACTTTTAATTGCTCAGAGTTAAGGGAATATGATCTGTTATTTGTTCAGAAATGAAATTTATAATGTCAACGTATTTGTTATAATACTTTTTCCGAACAGGCGTCAGAAGACACTGGAACATATGTCTTTGATTACTTCGAGCTGGAGATTGGTCGTTCGTTGATATTTCGCTGTGACTGGCTAGATGTGCCAGAAATCGAAGAGGATTTAGCTCGGCTGCCAACATGTTTCATTCACCATAAACCGGTTTCTCTGAAATTAAAGTTACCACCAAGTAAATTTTATAGCTTACTATTGTGTGTTTTATTGAATGTTTAACTCTGTTTTTTTTCAAATGGCATCAAATTTTCTAGTTTTTTTTTCGAGATTTCGAAATTTTTTGTTTTTTGTCAAAATTCACTAATTACAATGTCTTTTCAAGCGATACTAACTATAATCGCTTGATAACAAATGATGTTGTATTTAAGGTACTAAGTCTCGTTGGTGTCCCGTGATGATATTTTTCAGATAAGGAAAAATGTTTTTGTTGAATCGATAATAACGAAATACAGTTCAGGAGTCGCTACTTGAAAGTGTACAACTAGGATGTGATGGCTGCTTGTTCAGTCTCAATTAGGCAAACAATTCCGGTTCACTTATAAGACACAATTATCAAAATTTTAAATTAATTTATGGTTGCAGACGGTACGCTGTTAGCCGGTGTGGCACAACATATTGAATTCGAGATTTTCTATGGTACTGGAAGATCGATAAGTGATGAAAACTCAGTGCTACAATTAACTTGTTCTGATGGAAGCGATTTAGAATTTTGGGTATTATTTTGCAAAGTGATAACACTTTTAAAGTTTCAAATTTCTTTTTTTTTGAATTCACATCACAGACATAATTTCAATGATTTTCTCCCTTTACCTCGTTCAACTATCGGTGATCCTACCAGCTAATGGATTTTCTAGATACAACTGAATTAACCGTTCTTTAAAGCATTATATGGGGAATACCGTGTTTTCAGCGCCATAAGAAAATGTTAGGCTTAGTAGATATCATTTCTTTATTTTTGCATTTCAAATTTTCGCCTTTTTTCTGCATCTCTTTCAATTTATTTTATATTTATGCTCTACTTTTTCATTTACAATGTCAATTATCACAGGGGGAAAGAAGGTGGAGTTCACAGCTAACTTACCTGTAATGGTTCGCGGAATATACACCATTAAATCGCTTTGTTTCGCTTATGCCAATTTGACTTTTCATTTCCCAGGATATATCCAGAATGAAATGGTCTGAAATCTGTAATTATTCGTTGAATCGTGTACCCCTTGGAAATAATAAAACCATCACCGTTCATTTATGTAAAATTCTTCGCAATCTTTCAAACAGAGAAGAAAATGTGAAAAATCGACTACCGACTTGTTCTGCACAGGTATTTCTTCGTGGTTTTATGATGACCTAAATGACTTCTACTCAAAAGTACTTTTCTTCTTAAAAGCACTCATCATATTTTTTCACGGATATACCAGTAATAGCATTACTAAAATAAGCTGGATTCCCTATAGGAATGATGTTTTTTATGGAAATCTTTCCTTTGCTTGAGTTGAAATTCAGATTTTGGTAAAATGGATGGATGAAGAATGGAGTTTCATGGTTAATTTTGTGCCGTTTATGAATATTGATAATGGTACTTCTTTACTGGAAGAAAGGTTAAGTTGTCTCTCTTTTATCGCGAGTTTTAAAGCATAGCTTCGAAATCGATTCAGATATGCAGTATCCGCTTTTTTTGCGAACATTATTAAATTATTCTCATTATTATGTTACTGAACTTTCCAGAGTTCTTTTCGAACTAGCACTTTTGCGAAACATTGATGAGTGGTTAATTATGCCTCAAGAAGCTATATTGAGCAAGAGAAGTGACAAATCACCCGAAATGCCGGCGAAATTGTTAAATCCCGAGCTTACGGTAAGTTGGAACTTTCTTATGCATATTTCAAGTTTTTAACACTTGCCTCATGTATCTTACTGACTTGTTGAAACTATTTTAATTTTAGTTTGTATTTGAACTTTTACTTTTATTTAAAATTTTAACTGTGATTAAATCGATAAACCAACTACAAAGTTATTTTCATGTTATTTCATACAGATGTATAAGTCTCAAATATGGACATATGTGCTAGAAAATACGAGTTTTGTAATCCTTTATCTTTGAATAAGGAGTGTTGATAATGTTTGAATTTTGATACCAACGCGTTGAGACTTAATCTATCAAGTCAAATCTGGCATATTTCAACGTACAAAATAATGCAGTATTTCTTTTGCAGTACATACAACCAGGATGTAGATATCGCCTAGTCTGGATTCTGCCGTCAAGTAAAGGAAAAACGGATGAGGTTGAGCATTATGAATTACGGTTTACATATCGAGTGAAATCATTAAAGGGGTATAATAATGAGGAAAAATTAATTTATGATCGCGAGTATACTTTATTTGATGAATTCCCTCTACAATGCAAAACGGTTAGTTAGCTTTATTAGTTTTAAATTTTCGTAGTTCTCCTTAAAACTTCAAGCACCCTTTAAAACTTGAAACTGTTCCAATAAGCGATATCGTTTAAACTCGGTAAGGAAATAAGAAATGGTTCAAGAGAAAAGGATGAAAGATGTTAACTCTATCAATCTGTTTTTCTTTCCAAAAATCATGGTAACCAGGCAGTATTTTGTTCTGTCGAATACTGCTTGAAAATGGTAAAATTTAATTTAGAAAAAAACTTAGACTTGGTTTAGCTGAGTTGTTAGAATTTTGTAACCACGATGAACTGTGTTTTTAGCCAAATTATGAACTTTGTGCACAACTGCTTTCATCACAACCCGGTGCAGTTCTTTGTCGTGTTGAAGATGCATGTGATATGATAGTTTCATTGCGAAGTTTAACAAATCGTGTTGAAACAGTAGTTGTCGGTATTGACGCCGATCCGTCTTTCTGGACTATCGGTGAGAAGCATAAATGTAAGTGTGCATTTTCACATTTTAGTTTTTTTCGGATTTAATGTTAGGATATAAATTTCATGGTCCGATTTGAATTTCAGAATAAATTTGAATTTCAGATTTCTCAGCCGAATTTTACACTTTCTTAATGAGACTTTTCATAAAAAAAAAACGGAAATATGCCTATTTCCATTCATTCGTCTTTTTTTTTAATTTTTACATTTGGT
>JABVXV010000163.1:11112-82125 GCA_013365325.1 Dipetalonema caudispina
ATTTGAATTTCAGATTTCTCAGCCGAATTTTACACTTTCTTAATGAGACTTTTCATAAAAAAAAAACGGAAATATGCCTATTTCCATTCATTCGTCTTTTTTTTTAATTTTTACATTTGGTTTTCGAAATTTCATCTTTCCCTTTGTCAGACTTGTGATGGAGTACCTTTTATAACTCTTATTTTTGTTCATTAATTTTCCCTTTTGGTGCGTTCTTAATCGATATCCAGTAATCCGCGCCTGAAATTTTAAAATCGTTGATTTTACTAATTTAAAAACAACTAGGAATTCTGCAAAGATCCATTGTTCTTTAATTACCTTTCACCTATCTTTAATTCATCTTGCAGTATTACATGTAAAAGAAAGCGGTCTGGGCCAAATTTCGTTTACAGTATTTCCAAAAATGATCGGGTTTTTACCGTATCCGCTTATATCTGTATATGGTTGTCGTCATAAACGATCAAATTCGGTGAGTGGTAGTTTTCGTTAATGAGGTAAAAATTAGTTCCTTAGATTTTTGGTTATTTCTAAACGATACTGTTGCTATTGTCTGCCTTAAAAAATGATGTAGCACAAGGCAATATCTTACATCTCGTAATATGATGTACGACAGTAGGAGTAACCTAATGTGGGGATGAATAACCAGTAGAAAAGATGAATCTTCAATGCAGAAAACCCGCAGATAAGCAGAAGACATGGGATTCAAAGAACATGATAATAGCATTGTGGCGAGTACTTTTTAACTGTAAGCTCTATATTTTGTCAACAGGCATGGTGTCGTTTCCACACTTCGTCAAATTCGGACAATTTTTAGGGTCATCTCTTCAGAATCTTTTATTAGCCTTTAATATGATCAATTTGTGGATCAGTTTTATCCTATCAATATTTAATGAAGTTTTTTTTTCCTTTTTTTTTCACTTCGAGCCTTCATTTTCATTACTTACGATACTTTTTCCGGAAGGCTGATCAATTCAGTTATCTCTTATGGTAGACTTTTATACGAATTCCAATACTGCGGGACATTCAGTTTCTTTCTTCTTTCTGTTGACTGGGTAATCACATACAGAATACTAGCGATTTGTGGTTTTCCAAGGGAGGCTCTCCGTAATCAACATACTGATAAATTACTCTGTACAGAGCACGTTAAATCTTTACATGTAAGACATGTTTCAATAAAACAGCAGGTGAAAAAATGCAGTTATACGGAAGTGTAAAAATTGATTGCTGGAAAAGTTAAATGTAAATATGTGAACTTGCAACTTCCACAGCGCTGCATTGATCAGGATGTTGCTATCGACATTGAAAATGATGTAAATAGTGTAAAAAGAATGTGTAGTTTATATTTACTTGAAAGATAATGACATTTTTCGTTTATTATTGCTTGAAAGAAATGCATTTAATCTAATCAATCGCAATTTCCATCGACTTTTCCAGGATGCTTCCCGGATATCCATTGAACATATTTACGATTTTGGGCCACAATTGTCTAGTTTTGTACGAACAAATGGAAAGCAAGTGCATGTACTTGGTGCCTTTACTACATCAACCGACTCGAAGAATACTGTTAGCATAAAAAGTAGTCGTCTGAAGGAAGCAAAAAGCCGAATAACGAAGCTTTTCGATTAAACAATTATTTTTTGCCTGTCGTATATCCACTACTATTCCTTTGACCTTATATTACATCATTTTTTCACTGTACCAAGCTTTTAGTTTAAAAAACGATTGGCTATTTATCTTAATTTTTGTTTAACTAATTATTCTCAGCTGGGTGGTCTTCCCCAGCTTATTTAAGTGTAGAATGGCTTACTTTCTTATACTGCCTTCACTTTTTTTAATGTCAGCTCCGTCGTTCTGTACTCTATCCTTCGTTCTATTGCAGAAAAGCTCTCTATTGTCCGTAGAAACATGTACCATTGTCGTAGTGAAGTGTTAAATCAGACCCAACACCCACAACTTTCATTATTCCTTCAGAGAAATAGTAGTCCTTATCGATCTTTAATTAATGAAAATAGATGTTCGATTTTTCCATGAAGTAAGACCTATATTTTAAGATGAAAAAACTGAGTGATTTAATTGATTCATGCTTCTTATTACTGCATATAATATCTATTCTAACATCTTGTTGCTTTTCTTGTAAGATCCTTCAAATTTTCAGAAGTCATTTTTTTATTTTATTACTGCTACACAATAAAAAAAGTTATGACTTGGAGGACGGCAATTTTTCTTCCTTTTTCAGCAGAAAATTTGTCGTTGATAACAAAAAATGTATCTGGTACCGTGAAAAGTATATGTACTACTCAGTAGTGCCTCATGTTGGGAATGTTTGTTTTGCAGACATAAAACTTCAAAGACCACGCAATTATAACTTCCTTTTCCGATTTCTATGGCTTGTATCAAATATACGCTTGAAGATTATATCTTTTTTTTTCTCCTTTTTTTTAAGTAAATCGAGTTTGTCAAACTGTTTTCCATTTATTTCTCACTTTTAATGCTCTTCGGAGCGGAATTTAGATTATTCATATGTGCTTGATTGTTTGAAATCTATCTAAATTATGACAAATCAATATGAATGTGTTGTTTCTCCGAAGTATGGTTGGTTAAAGCAGATTTTGTGCTTCAATATCTTTTGATTTTTAGTAAAATTTTCTCTCAAATTAAATTTTCATCAGAATTTGAAAATTTATAATAATGGATTCTTACGATTAATAACTACCATTGAGGCTTTTCTTGAATTTTTGCACTGGAATTTCATCAGTTGAAGTTTAATTAATATATTTCCAAAATCATTTCAAGGTTAAGTTTAAGCTTTTCATATGTTCTGTTTTTGTTTTAGCCAAGTATTATTTTTGAATCAATTGCTTTCAACCCAGTTGCAGCTGGGTTGAAGCACTTCTTAAGTAGGAAAGAAGAAAACTTTAGACAAATGGTTATTTTAGTAAAAAAAAAAAATCTTCTTGGATGATTGACAACGTTATTATGCATGCATGCATACAGATATCGTTTTACTAATTATAAATTGGTTTCCCTGCGAGCGAATTAGGGAAAGATTGCTCATTTCATCCTGTTTTTTTAGAAAAGTTAGATTAATTTCTAAAATTTGCATAGCAACACTGAGAGAAACTCAATAAAAGTTCTTCTCAGTGTTGCTATGCAAATTTTAGAAATTAATCTAATTTTTCTAAAAGATTTATTTTAAAAAGTTGAAATTTCTTTTTTTTTTTTTTTTTTTTCGAGATATAAAATTCCTTTAACTATACAAGAATTCTTGATTTCTTTTAAAAGATTTGCTAAAAATAGCTATCATCAACTAAAATTTCTTCATTAAATAATCAGTACAAAAATAGGTCAATCAACATTTCGCTATCATGTTACGGTTTTTGTTTTTTTCATTTTATCTGATGAGCTGACGCAAAAGTAGAGCATTGGTTTTGCTGATTCATATTATTTGTGAACTGTTAATCATTGTTCTATCCAAGAACCATTCTTTACCATCATTATTAACACTATCCAAAATAGTATGGCCTAAATTGCAGGTAATATTAGTTCATTGCACCCAAATGAATTGCAAATTGGAAATAGCTAATTTAAAATTTTCAATTGTTTATCATGTTTAAGCCAAGATTCGAACTCGAAAGTTAACATTTTTTTTTTTCCGGTGCACTGGAATTTAATTATCCTTTAGCAGAATTCCGAGAGTGAATATTCATTTTCAATCAAACTTCAAGTTTTTTATCTCTTGCCACTCTAGCAAGCATCATTATTAATGTACTCAAAAATTCTTTCCGGAAAAATAAACGAATGAAAGCACTCCAGCTGATAACATTACGATGCCAACTTGAATATACATAGATCATTTATACTCGTAGAAACGGATTCATCAGTTCAGTTCCATTTGATGAATTAATTCAGCAATTTGGTTGTATCATAGGATGAACAGTTGTCCAAAGTTTGAATTTAAATTCATAAATTTTAGGGTCAAAATGAAATTCCAATCTGGAATTGCCTGTTTCTGAAATTTTTCCTGAACTTCAAATTTTTCTCATGAAGAAACAACTAAAAGCCGTAAATAAATGAAATTCGCTTTGTCCTTCAGCATATTTCAATAGAGGAAAAAAGGAATCATTAATTTCACTTATTTGCTATGCTCTTACTTGCTTCCTTCCTTTATGGAAATTTAAAAGCCATATTTCAGCAGATATTGATGTATTAAAAGAAGATAAATTTAAGTTTAAATTTTCTAAAAAATAATCCTAATGATTTCTTATTTGAATAATTTCCACTACTTTCAAAAACAATTTTTCAACTTTTTGACATAGCAACTGTACTTTTTTCAAGTTTTCAAATGTTCATTCGAGAAGAAAAGATGGCATATTCTCTTCTTGCTGTGAAATCTTTTTCCCTTTTTTTTTTTTTTTTTCTTTAGTGCTGTAGCAATTTCCATTTTATTTCAATTTGATTTTACAAAGATGGTTGTGTTCATTATGCATGCGGGCATAAAGCGAAAATAATATATTTGACTGAATAATGAATTTTAAATAACAACTGCAAATTATTCTCTTCTGCATCTTAACATATTTTCGTCATCATATGAATAGATACTTTGTTGAATAAATTTTATTTAACATGCTTAGCAGAACAAAAAAAGTAATTTGTGACGTCAAAGTTTTGCTCATACATATGCATGCATGGACGTGCATATATGACCTAATTATGCATTAATTAAGCTTTAAATAGAAAAATGGTTTGAAAGCAAAATTTTCATTTATTATATATTTCCTCTTTCTGTTTTATCCGATTATTTCCTTTTCTCTACCATTTGAAAATTAAATTTTTCATGATGAATCAAATTTAATCAGTTAATTATCTCAGAAAGCTATCAGGAAATGAACCTGACTTCAAAAGTCTTCTCTATTTTTCACTGACAATCAATTTACAATTTTACCTGATAGCTCTCTTAATGAAATCCAAACTTTCAAATAATCAAATTTATTACTATTCATTTCAATTTGATTATTCAATCAATGTGATTCTTTGATGTTTATTTATTTTACTTTTGTTGATCTAGATGTACAATTTTATGGATGTTTTTGCATGATAAATATATAATCAAATTTTACAGGTAAGTTAATAAAACTATCAATTCATGACTTCATGATAACATAACTTCAAATATTGTATCAATAACAAAAAGGGTAGTGATGTTGATCGTTTATTTTAAACATCAAAGGTTGTGATGATGTATTTTAGTCATTTTAGTGATCATGTTATGTTAGGATATGCTGATACCGTTAGAGTAATACAATTATCGTGATTATTACCTTATAGTTATTACTTTGTAAGTAAGTATTACTTAATAATTATCGAAATGTTCCTCATTACGTTAGTAAGTTTCATAAATATTTTACAATCGTTAAGCCAGTATTTATTTTCGTAATAGAACAGGAATGAGCTAGAAATAATTAGCATAATTAGTTATTCATCCCGAAAGCATAATAAATATTTTCGTATCATCCTTAACAGAGTATATTTTAGTAATGAATATATCCTAGTTCTATCTCAAACTGTAACTAATTAAAAGATGATAATAATTACTCAGTGTAATGTTCAATTTCAGTTTTAATTTTAATTTCATATCTGTTAACTTCGTTTCAATTTACCGCTACTATTTATCTTCTTCTATCAGATTACATTGTTTATTTTCCAAATAAATATTGTTATAAATTTGGAAATTATTAAAAACTATAAATTTCATATTTTTTAAGTTACAATAAATGCTAAACGGAAATTGAACGATTTTGGGATGGTTCAATCAATTATCTCAATTATTTTTTTTACTCATTTGTTGATATAAAATTTTTTTTCGTTGTAGTCATAATATAAAGATGAAACATTGAAAAAAAAAACATCAAACAGAATAATATTGGTGAAATAAATTAGTTATTTTTTCCAAGTAACGAATCAAAAAATTATAAAATTAGGCTAGCACTGTAATTTCATTAGATTTTTCGATTATGATTTATTTCTTAACACTGTCATTAATTGAAAATTTCTAAACTTTACTATCTCATTTTTATCACTATTAGTAAAATTTAAGTTTCCTCTTCTTTTTTTCTGTCTACTAATCCATTGCTATCATATTATTCATTTGGTTATTGATCATTTGATGATAGGAAGTGATATCATATTGTATTATATATTATATAGCAACAGAAGCTATGATAATGGAACGAATAACACTAACAATAATTTCAGTTAAATCCAAACATAATTATGAATTAATTTAGGTTCGAATTTTTACGTAAAATAAAAGTAATTGAGAAAATTGTTGTGTTGAATTGTTGAAAATTAGTTTAGATCGAAAAGATTATTTTGGTGGAAGAATTGGTTATGTTAAACGAGCATAGACAAAATTATCTCCTACGATCATCCATTGCATGTGTTATATTCCTAATTAGTGTGTTGTATTTTTGTAACACAGTGAGATCTGCCGTATCATTCGAGATGTTTGAAAGTCAGGAAATTCAAACAAATCCATTCAAAGAAGTTTGTTTTTATTTATTTGATTATTTTTCCCTGTCAACTTTTTCTTTCTTAAAATATCATCCTAATATGACAAAGAAGAAATTATCCCGGCAATACCCGGTCATAGTATATCTCTTAATGGTAGCCAATATCATTTACCTTTTGGAGTATATTTCTCTGTGAATTTGCAAAAATCAATAATACTCTCTAATATAAAATGTTTTTAATCGATATTTCAAAAATATAAACCTTGTGATATTTGTATATTATCTTTCAATTAATTTACTTTGATATTGCAATGAGAGATCGAAATATAATTCCATACATAAAATAAATTATAAAAATAATTTGGAGATTAAAGGACGAGAAGTATGAATGACAGTAAAAAATAGATGAAAGAGAAAATTTCCGATTTTAATCTTCAAAAAATTTCCGACTTTACCTCTCTATCAATTATTACAGGAATAATAAAATGAATCATTTCGTCACTATTTACTTTCCCAATAGTCAGCTGATATGAATAAAAGAGTAAAAAGATTTAAGACGATTTAAAAAGCTGGTCTGTTGCAAGTTTTAATAACATGTTTATATGAATTGAAGATTTGATGTGTAGTTGAAACGTTGCTAATCTTAGATTTTTCAATCAAAAGCGAAGACATTTGAAGTCATTGTGTTCCCTTTTGCATATTCAATTAATTCAATAATTTATTATCGATTTGCCTTTTTCATATTTGCAGCTTCAAATTTCAAAAAAAAAAAAAAAAAAAAAAACATGTAGTTAGTAAATAATCGCTGCCATATTAAAAAAACATCACATGAAACAATGAAAGATAATTTACCATCCTGGAATCGACCATTTCTGCATTATGGTACAAAATAGCAGCATAGAATTGAAATTTCAAATAAAATAAATTAAAAACAGCAATATTTGAATTGGATGCACTTCAAAAATTTCAATTGAAAATTGAATTAGTTTTAGCAGAATTTGGAAATATCTTCAATTTGTGTTTTTGAATTTTATTCAAGAAAAAAAAAAGAGAAAAATGATTCTCATCGCAACTCATGCAATTATTTTGTTTTTTTGTTTTTTTTTTTTTTCAGAAAATAGTACATTTTGACTTAAAAGGAGCACCGCCAACTTTGAAATATTACAAGAAAATGTTTCCACTATTAAAACAAATGAAGGTAGATGGAATATTAATGGAATATGAAGATATGTTTCCATATTGGGATGAACTCAGTGTATTGAAACGAGGAATCAGTTATAATGATACTATTCTCAAAGCTATTTTAGAGGTTAATTTTTCCAAAAAAAAAAAAAAATAATAAGTTTTATTTTCATTAATTTCTTATTTTTTTTTTTTTTTTTTGCTTATTTTCATAGTATTTAATTTAGTACTGCAACATTAATTTCGAAAGCGTTTTAAAATATGACAAAAAAGAGGAGGGAAAAAAAAGACGTAACAGACTGGTTGTTTCATTTTTACTTTCATAGTAATTTTCACCTGAACAACTTTTTGAAAAATTGAAACGTTATTATCAAATATAACTCTTCATTAGAATAGTTTTTTTTTTTTTTGTTTACATTGTTTGGAAAAATAATCATTCCCAATGATTTCATAAATAGCAAAACACAAAATAATTGCATAGACGAAAGAAAAAAAAGAAAAAAAAAAAGATGGTAATTGCTAATTTTGAAATAAACAATCCAATTAATGAATAATTTTTACAATATTTTACAACAAATTTGTCATCTTTGCTCTCAAAATTACTTATTTATTGTTCGAAATGATTTCTGAATTCTTCAATTATAATATAATGAATACGTCTAACTTTTGAACAGAAACATTTTAAAGAATTTCTGCTAGTGATCATTGTTTTATTAAAAGCTGGTTGTGTTTAATATTGATGATAACTGCTAAGATCGCAATCAATTTAGTGTAAACATTACGGTGATTGTAAACAATTAATCATTGATGAGTGAAAAATTAGGGGCAATCTAAAGTACTGTTCAAAGATCAAAAATATGAAACTGATGGTAAAGTTCATTGAATAATTATTGAACAGATAATGATGATCTATAATTTTGACAAGTAATGATGAAATCATCCCGGAAATGATACTTTTCTAAAAGACCTGATTATCGCTTATCTGTAATAGCTTGTCTAGGATAATCTGATCATGGCAAGCATAGTTGTCATATATATTTACAGAAGTAATCTCATATCAAATTCATTCATTGAAGTCTCGTGTATCGTGATAAATTATATTTTCGGATTTGGTAACAAATTCAATATGTGAGTAGTTGAACGAGCAATAATGAATCAGGAAAAGATTTCTTCAAAATTGTCATCATTATAGCATCAGTTCATTACTGATTAATTGATGAAATTTCAACCAATTTTTATAATTTTATTTTTTATTTAATTTTTTAATTGCTTATTCTATTAATAAATTACTTTATTATCAATTGCTTACTTACAGTTAGCATCTAATAATAGCTTGGAAGTTATTCCACTTGTGCAAACTTTTGGTCATATGGAATTTGTTCTGAAACATTCAAAATATTCAATATATCGTGAAGATATGCTAAAGCATGATACAATATGTCCATCAGATGATGGTTCCTGGCATTTGATCACTGAAATACTCACACAGGTTAGTAATATCTGATCAGTAAATGGATTCATACACTTTACTGTTATGTTAACATTTACAACTCAATTTTTTACTAAATATGTTCATGAAAATTATTCGTATATTATCAAGATATATGTCAAATTTTCCGAAATATGAAATTTTTTTGTAGATACGTATCATGCATCCCAATGCAAAACGAATACACATTGGTGCTGATGAAGTATATAGTATCGGTAAGGATAATCGTTGTATGAATAGACTTATCGGCAATTTAAGTTCATCGAAGGATCGCCTAAAATTAGATCATATTAGCAGGTAGCAAATATTTCTTGTTTCATTAATATGATTTCAACTAATAAATATTTTTAATATAATTCTGTTTAATTTAACACTAACCTTCCAAGTTTTTTTTTTGTTGAATGGCCTATTCTATTCCTAAAGAATATAACGCATTAGACCATGAGATTTGATGGTATTAGTTTTCATAAATAAATAGTAAACGATATCATTGATCAAAGATAGATTCATTATATTGAAATTATTGATGAAATTAAATTTTAGTACTCAAATTCTTCTTTTTTCCAAGGGTTGCGAGATACGCTCGGAATGAATTGGGATTTGCAGAAGTGTTAGCATGGAATGATATGTTCGATAATATTGGTGTTGATTTGCTAAAAGAATACCAAATGGGTGAACTGGTTATTCCCGTTATCTGGGGTTATGCTGTTAATGTTACTAAATTGAATTACTTCCCGATAAATATGTTTAAGAGATATTCACAGGTTGGGTTTTTTTTTTTTTTTTTTCTTTCCCTCTAAATTATTGAAATATATTGTTGCATGCTCAATTAATTGGCCAATCATTGATGTAGTTACTAAAATTTAGTTGAATAATGAACTAAATTAAATTTTAGGTTTTTTCAAAAATGATGTTTGCAAGCGCATTTAAAGGTGCAAATGGTCAAAATGAATTGTTTTGTTACATTGAACGATATCTTGCCAATCAACGATCATATGTGGAGTTGTATAAGAAAGAGAAGAAGGTATTGATTTATTTGTTTGCAATTTTATCGAGAAACATCGGAATTTTTCGAAAATAAACTCCAAGGTCAAATAAGAATAAGCATAGAAAATAAAAACGACTTTCTTCTGCTTGTTAGAGACAAAATTCGGTTAGTAATTTGTGTAAATCGTTGTAAATGAGTTATAAGCATTTGATTTTTCTTTTTTTGTGAAGAAGAAATTCCATGTTTTACAGAATTTGGAAGGTAAAATTTCGGGTATCATTTTAACCGGTTGGCAACGATACAATCACTACAGTCCATTATGTGAAATTTTGCCAGTTTCAATCCCATCATTAATCGTTGATCTTGTTTATTTGAATAATGTCGATTTAACCGAAGATGAAATTATACAGAAAGCGAAATTAAGTCTTTTTTTAAATTATATTCTTCAAATGCATGAATTCAAATACCAATTATCTTGCAAATTGTGTTACATCTTGCAATATAAGTGATATTACCAATTACCACTTGTAACACATTGTCATCATTTTAGAAATAATCTGAGTTAAAAATATTTGTTTATTGCAACCATTATGGAAATGAAACTATTCTGTCTTCAATTTTGAACTTGAAATATTTTTAGGATATACTTAATTGTCAAAATACTGATACGCATAACTCAGAGAAAAATGTCGTGACCGTAATGAATTCGATGAAGAGAAATAATGGGACTTCATTGGAGATGATGTTCATAAATTGTTCATTTCCAGGAAGTAAAATTTATGATGAGGTACATTTTTGTCCTATTTTTAATGCTCCAAATGTTAACGTTACTATCTGTACATTTATGGGTACCGGAAAATTTTCTCTTACATCTATAATAATAGGAACCGGAAGTATCATTCAAAGGAAAAAAAAAAAAAAAAACTGAACAGCTCCAGTTCAATAGATTTTCATTGATAGAAATGGAAAATGAGGAAAAATTATTAATTTTCACTTTTTAAATATGATTTTTTTCCTTCCTTTTTATAATTACAGTTTAAAGCTATATTTAAAATTACAATTTTTTTTTAAATTTCATTTACATAATGAATTTTATTCCTTTTACAGGTGGCGAATTTTCATTGGCATATAACAGGAGAGAAACAAACAAGCGTTGAAAATCTACAAAAGATACGAGAAAATGTATGTTTAGGAGGATTAAACGAGACAGTATAATGATGATTGGGTAAAAGCTTGTGTAAGATTATGTCAAAGATATATTCAATTAGAATGACACTCTTGACATTTTATCATTTTAATTGAGTAACATTTTACTTAAAAAGTTTCAAAACAAATTCACATTATTTCAGATTGGTATCTTACTTCGCCCATATTTTTATGAGGAATCAGTCAATGAAATAGTGGAAGAACAGTTACGTTAAATGTTGCAATGAAATGGTAAGTATATTTATATTTATAATTTATTGAAATTTAAAAAAAAAAAAACAGATGAATATTATAGTTAAATGAGAGATCGAAAAATGGACAGTGGACATTAATATGTAATAATTTTTATTTTTTCATGGCTTTGATTAAATAAAATGCAAATAATTCATGAAAGATATTATGAAGTATCAATTAGCATCAAGCAGATGTAATATTTCTATTGATCTGATCATTCTTATATTGTATATGAAAATTGGCTACTTCATATATAGCATGAAAATAATGCTTAACTATTTGATGTAGAAATTTCTTCGAATTGAGAGTATAATGCATATGTAGATTGCGTAGTTTACATGAATTCTCAATTCTGATCAAGAGATTAAGGATTGATCTTATGTAACGAAAAGTTACATGTTGATTAGGTTTATATGGAATAAATCTCATTATCAGTGATCTTCTAACCTGAAATAATCATGCATAATTTCAAGATAAGTAGGTTTATAAAATCATCAATAAGAAGTTTACATTCATATCTTATCGATGTTATAATCATTAAAATGATATTTCAACAACTACAATAAACTTTTCAGAATTCTTCAATCTTTAACACAAAAGAATTTCTCCTTTTCTTTTCTTAATTTCAGTATTCTTCGAATAAATATCTATTACAAAAATTCATTGCTCAAAAGTGAATATAATTTATTCATTTTGATTGCACGAAAAAATACTGGATCGACGCAGATCTCCACAGTATCATGCTAGTCTTAAAAAGTTTTAATTATTTTGCTCTATTCCATCAAAAAACAATATTATAGTGTTATCTGTATAAATAATTCTCAAGTTTCTTGAAATTCTTTTTATTTTTGTCACATTACAATAGTAATTTTATTGATATTAGCTGTTTTTCTTTTTTTTTTTCCCCCGCCTTTCCCGAATGCTATATATTCCGGTTAGTTTATCATAATTTTCAGTGATTTTTCTTTTATTATTTCCACTTAAACATTTTTGTCTACTATCTACTATTTTACTGGTAATTACTTTTGTACTTAACTGGTGTATTTTTATATTAGGTGATTAGTTATCTGCTTAGTTACTGTATTGCATAATTTTAATAATTAATTCACCTGTGAAAGTTTCATTAATTTGTCAATCCACTTTAATATAGTTATTGGATACAGGCTGTATATTTTACACAACTTTTTTTTTCTCAATACCATTTCAACTAATTTTGTTATTTTCTCATTCTTCATGTAATATCGTTGTCATTTTTACGATGTCTTAATACAAAATTGTATATTTTCGAAACCATTACCTTTCAATTCGTTTATATCAAATAGAATGTTTGTATTTTGATCGAACAGATAATAGTTAAATAATTTGGAAGAAATTTTTTTTTTAGATTTCCGTCCCACTTAAAATTAAATAAACTTCACCTCTTATTTTTCTTTGTTTTTATTGTTTTTCAAGCCTATTTTACTGCAATTTTGAAGTATAAAAAGTTATTGTAGCAAAAATTGTGCAAAAAACAGATATGCAAATGCAGACGTTCACAATATTAGTCATATAATGTATGTCATCTTAGTTGTTGTTACCTACTGATATCATCTTACCTCAGCTAATTTTGTTGATGTAAATTTGATTCCCTATTTCCATTTCCTTTCCAAAGTTTACCTAGCGAACTTATTAAGTGCATTTTTCCACCATTAAGTCTACATTTCCGGACAAATAATAGTCTCACAAAAAAAACTGATTAATTTTTTTAGAAATTTCAACTATGTAAAAAGAGATCATATGTTAGTACGAGTCATGTACAGTACTGATAACAATATATTTACAATTTTCTAGCATATCGAATTGTTCAAATTGCAGAAATTCATCAAATTATAAACGAAAGCACAAAAAAAAGAGTTGTTAAAAATAGGACAAAGAAAGCTTGATCAAAAGAAATACTTATGAAACCACAAATTTTTGAAAGAAAAAATACAACATGAATTGCTTAAACATTAAAAATAAAGCAAATGAAACTAAATGTATATCAATACTAATCTTTGCACATTAATAATGAACATAATTTAATAATAAAAACTCAAAAATGACTATTTTGGGAATCAAAAAAAAAAAGACTAATTTAGACAAAAATTTATTAGGAAACAATGAAGTGCAAATGCGATACATATCTTTTTCCTTTTGTTTGTAGCTCTTCGAATATATTATACTAAAGGTGGAGAAAAAAAATGAAAGGATTAAGAGTTGAAGAATTCAGTGAAAGTAAATGTTATATTTATGGTGCTGCATTTAAATTAGGAAAATGATATATGAAATATTAGATATATTTTAGCAATTTTGCTAGCACCCATTGGTTGGCGCATTATTTGAATATGTTAAAAAAAGAAAGATGATAACTTATGGCAACAAAACAACATTTACATAAATAAAAAGTTTATTAAAACAAGTGTTTCCTGAGTTTCGAAAAGGCAGGAAACATATGCATTGGAAAACGGTTGCAGAATGCTAAAAATGTCGACTAATGGCTTCAACTGTTTGAGAAGAGTTAATAACCAAAGGTCAATTTAAATACTGACCATTTTACTGTCATAGAAGCAACACGTTAATCTAAAGCAAACTATTGAACTTTAATTTTGTAGCAGGAGGCTTCCAAAAAGAGCGATTTTAGTTACCTCTTACAAATTTCGCAAATCTCAAAAATTAAAAAAATATGAATTTAATTTTTTAACTTTCAAACTTATGTTTGTCAAATTTTCTCAAATTTGAATTGAAGTACAACTGCATAACTATATTAGTATGATTTGAAAAGACTTTATATAGGCTTAATTCTCACTCCTTGCATCCGCTTCACAATTTTCATCACAAAGCAACGGGAAAAAATAACAATGAGAAAACAATTTACAGCTTACTGCTGCGGTACTTGAATATTACTCACAAATCGTTGTAATTCCGCGTTTGGATTCATCGCTACATTATTAACATCCATTTCTTCCGGTGTTGCCGATATTTCAGCTTTCAAAAGGCGTAAATTTTCGGATGAGTTATTGAGAAGAGTTCGCTGTCGTAGCTTCGAAATTTTCACCGTTGCATTATCGCCAATCTCGTAGGAAATGATAGCACATCCGATAACTTCACCACCATGTAATTTGTTCGATAAATACCAAATATTCTTCCGAATTGTTGCTGGACCAATGGTATTACCGTGACAATAGTATTGACGATGTAGGATATAATCGTAATCGTGCGGTACCGAATAAACTTGCCCATACTGCTTTACATGGCCTACTACTTTGCCTTTTTTCACCATATATTTCCGAGATTTCATATGAGCAGTAAAACGGCATGTCCAACTTCCTGAAAAACAGCTCATCAAATGATGTTACAATAGAAACTGAAAGAATAAAACAATCCTGATGATAAGAATGGTGAATAAGTGTACCACTTACCTAAATTATCAGCGGTAAGATCTTTCAGCGGCACTGTTCGTGTATCGACGAGAAATGAAATTTTCCCACCTTCTTTTCCAAGAAATATACTGGGTACTTTTTGGCAAACACATGTGTTGCTAAAATAAAGTTGATCTTTTAAAAAATTTTCAAAACTTTAGTATTCAAAGCGTTATGTTCATGCACTTTGCAGATATAGGCAGTGATAAAGCATGCATTTTGTGACTTTCCCTTGAAATCCACTTTTTTGAGGTAATATGATTGAACTGTTACCTTCCGGGTTCTAACATTGACATAATCGGTACTGCAGAAGCAGTATTATAATAGACATAATTGTATGCAGCACAATCGCTCGTCGATTCACGTGCCCGGGGTTCGCTGGGTTGCCTGAAATTGGATTTTTTTTGTAAAATTTTCAAAACAATTCTCAAAAAATTTAAGCGAGCGGCTAAAACGGCCAAAAATTTCAGGCAACGCTTACTCGACGAAATCTTCCGGACTTTTAGCTCCAACTCCATCTTCCATATACATTTTACCTTTATTTGGGTCATAAGTAGTGCCGGCATTTTCCTGAAAATAAGTTTCGAATTAACCTAAAGAACCCTTGGAAAGAAGCCGATATTACTAGGATAAGATTACATATCGAACACTACTTTTTATAGTAATCTCTTATTTCAGAATCATTTAAACCACTTCAACTTATAATCATTCAAATGATTCGCTGCAAACGATTTACCTTGCTGATATTTTTAAAAATGAATGTTTTACCATACGGTATAGATATGAAAATTTACAGCAAAGACAAACCTTTAGAAATTGCTGTAATTGTGCATTTTGTGCAGCAACTGCAGCAGCAGTAGCAGCATCTGCACATGCAGTACCACCCATCGTTACTGCTACATTACTTGTTGCTGCATAAACTTCCGCCAAAATGGCGCTATCCGACGGGTATGCAACAACTGTTGCTGGCGCAGTGATAGAAGTTGCAGCTGCAGAAACTGCATGCAATTGCAAAGCATTCGTATTGCCGCCATTTGTAGTGGCGGTACTACTACGAAGACGATTCAATTCATCATATATTGGTGCCATTACTTCGGTCATCACACTTCGTATCTCGGTAACCACTTCACGGACTATTTCTTTGACCACTGGCACAATTTGGGCGCGAACTTCAGCCGCAATTGCTACTTTTAATTCATCGCTTAGTTCAATTTTTCCATCTGTACCATTTGCAACCATATGACCTGGAAAATAACAAATTAACAAATAAATACTATATTTAAAATCGTCGAAGATAAGATAAAATTTATTTTAAAAAAAACCAACAAGAAAAAAAGAAAGAAGGCAAAGAAAAACAGAGTGAGAGAGGAACAAAAAAGATAAAAAGAAAGTTATTCCAACATCAGACAAACTACTCGTTCCCTGTACTCAATGTCATCTTAATAACTAGCGGTAATAACTTCTTCCAAAAAATTACTCAATGAAAGGTATTTATAAACGATTGATTAACTCATTAAGTCAATGAATTAGATGAATATTGGTCGGATCAATTCATTGAAATTTTATTAAATTTTGCATAAAAATGTATCTCAATGGAATAGCCCAAGTATGAAGTATCATTCATTGTTGAATATAATGCTAATCAGCTAAGCCACTAAATGGAACTGTTTGACGGCAAAGACTCTTTTGAGATTCAGCTTAACCGTGTTTGGAAAACGCATGATCGTTCATCACTAGAAGGACAGACAGTAAAACGGAGGTCACGCCCAGTTCATGGACCAAATCAAATTAATACAAACTTTGAACTTCCGAAAACTCTCTAAAGCTAAATTTTCACACGAACTTCAACTTTGTCAGCGATGTTAACCGCATGAAAATACATTAAGTTCACGGACCTTTTGGTGTCATCATAGTGGCTGTGTGAAGTTGGAAATTACGTCGACAACCAATGATTTTTTCCTTATAACTTTTTGAATTCCAACGTAACCGATATCTAAATTTAACAATAATCAAAACTCACTCGACTTAAGCAGCAATTGACGTAAGGCAATGATACTTCAAGTCCTCCTTGATGACAAGCATTTCAGGATGTCATCCTAATTTTATATCTACAAAATATTATATAACTATCACAAATTATACGCACACGCATACACGCACACACACATGGATACACACACACACACAGACACACACACACACACACACACACACACATACAACTCTCTGCACACCACATTAGCGCACACACACACACACAACTCTCTGCACACCACATAAGCGCACACACACACACACACATCCACATATATATACACAGACACACCTATATATCATATATGAACACACACACACACATACACACATACACACATGTACACACACATGCACATCATCCTTCTTTGATAGACAGACAGCAAAAAACCCACATGGTTAGCATGAACAGACAGACAGACACACAGACGGACAGACCCACGGACAGACAGACACACAGACGGACAGACCCACGGACAGACAGACACACAGACGGACAGACAGACACACACCACTCTGAATGAGCAAGCCCATTAATATGACACACAAGGGTACACACAGACACACACACACACATACGCGCGCATACACACCGTAGACAGACACACACATACATGACACATGTGCACACACACACACACACATCCACACACATCCACACACACACACACACACACACATACCCTGAAAACAACTTGCAACGATGTATATACCGATCCACTTATGAGGGTTGGTATATACATACAGATACACACACACACATACACACACACTCACATACACACATACACACATACACGCATACAAACACCATACACACATATACAGACACACATATACACACACATAAACACAGACACACACGTTACATCGGTAGATCCCTAGACAGACAAACAGACCACATACACACGTGGGGACAGACGGACAGACAGACACATGTGCACACACACACACATACACACACATACACACACACATACATACATACCCACAAGACTTATCGATTCGGGGAGTGTTTTCAAGAGTTTTTTTTCTGGATCAAGTTCAAAGTAAGGAAGGATGTTCAAATTAATAGTAGTATGACTGGACTATGGTTAATTTACATATTCTAATTGTGACAGCTAATGAAAGGGAATAAGCCAAATCATTTATGGAATTTAACCATTAAATTGACCCATTATAAATGAAGCTAATATGATCCGCCCTAAGCAGCTGAGGTTACCGTCGAAATGAATATGACTGAAATAAAGAATTAAATTTTATGAATTCTAATCATTCATAAGATCCATAAAATTTATAACATCGTATAATTCACAACCCTACTACCAACAAACAATTCAATCATCCGATCGATTAATCGAATCAGTCAAAAGTACAAACTGATTGGTAGCCTGGAAATCTAATTGTTCATTATAGGTAAAACATACTATCATCTATCAGGTTGTATAACTTTTCCAGATAAATCATTCGAGTGTAAAATAATATTGTCAGAATTCTTTTTACAACAAACTTGAAAATGATAAATTGAAATCGCTCGTGAAATTGTGTTCAGCTCGCTCGCTTAGGATATGACTTGCACATTTTCCGGATTTTCGATTCCGCGTGTAAATTTTCGGAACATTGCAAAATTGATCAGTTTTAATTTATGAACTTCAATAATGTGTATTGTTTAATAGTTACATAAGATATCAATCTGCATTGTTTGTATCACTTGATAAACGATAAAGAAACTGTAAATAGATGGTGAAGTTTTACTACTACTTGATCGGATTCAATTAGTTGATTCTAAGTTCTGAGAATTTCTTGAGGTAATCTCTGAGTAGAGTGAAGAAGTGAACACGTTGATAACCGAAGGTGCTTCATTTATTGTATTCAGTTATTTGATTTCCTAAATATTTCAAAAAAATTTGATAAGCAATAAATTTTTGAGAAAATTTGAAAGAATTCAATTTGCATTATTCCAAGCTTTGACAATGATCATACGTATCATCATGGGAGAAATATAAGATCAGATGATATCCTTCACTTTATTAATTTTAAAATTACACAATTTGATGTAATTATTACAAAAGATTTTCGATTTCTAAAGAATTTACCAACTTTTTCTCTCTGAGTGATACGTCGATGAATGAGCGTGACACATTTTTGACGTAATTGTCAAATGATATGAAATATATAAAATCATTATGATCATTATTAGTCTTCAGCTTGTGATTATTGATATTAAAACATTATGCATGTCAAGCACAACTATTTTAATTTTCACTGTTTTGGGTAAATTTTAAAATAACCTATCCCTTTTTTCATCACTATCGGTAATTCATGATGTTCACTAAATGAATTGCGTCTTCTCTCACGTTGAATCGCATGAATTTAGTGTGCTTACGGTTATTTCACAACAAACAACAATTTATTGAATAGAAATAGCAGCTATTATAACATAACAATATTAATTTTATATATTAAATATAATTTTTTATAATTTATTAACTTACGAAGTTCAAATAGTACTTTATCAGGATTTCAAAACGGTTACAATAGAAACATATCTTTTTAGGTTAATCCGATTCTGAAGTTTTTGACACTCCGAAAGATTTCAACAAATATATGAATGTTTTTAGTAGAACAAATTCGCTATTCTTTTAAACGATGAAAATATTAAATGATAAAGCCTTCGATAGCAATATCCTCTATATTACAGAACGAACACTTTGATAATATTCACTACGATATATTCCTCTTTTCAAAATTCACGAAAAAAATTCCAATTTTTCAAAAAAATAAAAGATAAATGTGAGCATAAAAGATTGATATCATTTGAATTTTTAAACTCTTAGTGCATCACCAGCAACTATTAAATCTTTTCTGTACAGCACACAATGAAAAGATTCTGGACGTGTATATAGCATAATCGATAGAGCTATTAAAAATTTCCAGAAGCTTTCACTGAAACATTGAAAATAAAATATCATGAAAATAGAATGTTTCAAGTTTACTTCATTTCTTTTCAATAAATACTTTTGCAACATATAATTCACCGATTTCGCTAATCTATCAGAATGTATGTAGTAGCAGTTTGATACTGCAAATTTTCAACACTTATCGACAACAATATATCAATGAATACTGGAATGCAATATTTAGTACTTTTGATATTCGGCAGAATCATTGAAGTAGGAAAAGTAAGACTGCCCAATTGCTGGTCTCTTCACTCCATCTTGTTTGCTTATAATCCAAAGCTCAAAAAACTTGGAACGTTTTGCAACAATATGAGGAATCTTTAGTTAGTAACTGATGAATTCGTAGTTCTACACCGTTATTTTGATATTTGGTATCAAATTTAGGAAAATTAAAAATCTGAACCTTAATCCCAATCATTCATATATACGTAAGGCTGGAAAAATTATAAAATTCCAACAATCGTAACCTCTTAGAATAATTAAACTTTCCCAAAAAAAAAAAAAAATTATCGCCACGTATCAGTTCACCAGTTAATGTTCGTTATTTCTTCCCAGTTTCTAGCGTTTAATGACGATATCAATCTATCAATGTTAGAAAATGATAAAGCATTCATTTTTGCTTATACGCTGAGCGGTTAAAATTAAATTTTGACCTCTTAAGTGCATAACTTTCCCTTGATCCTACTACGCATACCATAGATAAATTAGAAGTAGGATTTTTTTTTTTCTAGCAGTAAATAGCTAAACTGTAAGAATGGCCTGATTTTTGCGGCAAATATATCTGGAATAAAATATGCCACAAAAATCAAGCCATTGTTACAGCTTAGGACAACACGGTACTGTCGGCTACTGTTTCCTATGGAAAGTTTAGCATTTTATCCAAATTACAGTACCAAAATAAGCAATACCATACACATCACAATCTGCATGATTCATATTAAACCCAAATATTGGCATACTATATCAAAGTCTCCAGCTGATGTCTGAAACTCAGAAAATCCGTCCGACTTTCTTCTGTAAAACATTGGTCAACAAGAAATTTATTTTTAAAAAATACATCATTTCAAACCAATATAGAGAAAAGGAAAGGACCAAACAATAATAATGTAAAAAAAAAAAACTTCACTAATGTGGGCAAAGTGACTGAGGAAAAGATAAAAGACCGATGCATATTTATTTAAATAATAATAACATCAGGCATGTCACATTAGTGTATCAAACACGTGTACATAGAACAGTGTACGATAATTCTTTTGCTTCTGGAATATTTTTTCTTCTTTCCAACAAGCAAGTTTTTTGCCAAATGCTCGTCATTAATGAGATTGCTGTACATGCGCCGATCAGATCTTCACTCTGATTTTCACTATAAGAAGTCCTTGGACGGTCCAAAATATGACAGTCTAATCGTAATTCGGAAATTTCACGAGAATTGCTCCCTTTTTTAAACAATAAACATAACAGGAAAACATATTATCCAATCTGAATAAGTTTTAAAAAAAGATTTCAAAAAAAAAAGAAAGAAAAAATGAAAATCGCAATTTTGACCGAAAAATAAATTACCCCTGTAAGATTGAAATTCAGAAAACTGAATACCATGAAACTCGAAATCTTCAAATCTGCTCCAGAACCGGATAAAAAGACAATATAGTTCCAAAATCCGGAAGAACGAGAGAGACGATTTAGCAAGATTAGCACAGCATCGCCTGCTAGCAAAACTTCAAGCTGAATAATGCACCCCGACCATAATATGATGAGTTTAAAAAAATGTAAAATTACAGCAGTAATACACTGGAATTTGCTGGAAATAAACAATAGAACCAAAGATAAACTGGAATAGAAAATCTTTCAAAAAAGATTTGAATCACAAAGAACCATCTAAAAAATCACAAAAACTTTGGCCCAATAGGCCAATATCTTTTGCCATTATAAGATAATCATTACAGCTACGGAAATCAGTATAATGATCGCCGCTACCATTATATCATCGTCTACAGCTGAGAATACATAAGTATATATATATTTTTTCATATCATTTTATCATAGCTTATCATAATTGGGGAACAACAGCATTCAAGCCACTTTCTTTTCTTCACCCTTTGCATCATCCTTCTTGTCTTTCTTCATATCTGAAATGGATGGAATAACCGTACAAAATTATCCATGCTTCCGTTCCACTCAAGCGTGAAATCTAATTCCTCATCCAAATCACTGAGATCCAAATGTTTTACAACGAAGCATGTTTGAAAGGGTATGATGGCGAAGCACGACGAAGGGTGCAGAAATTTAAATGCTTTTTTTCTATTATACCATTTTTTGCAAAGTTTCTCGAAAACTGGAATAGCATTTACAAATTTTGCTTTGATTAATAGCTGCTTGAATACTGCTTGTATCACTATGTAAAAAGGCCCAGTTCTCCATTCTAAGTAAAAAAGATTTAGAGCCGTCCAGGACTGTTTTCGAATTCGTTTTTATATGTTACTTCCAAACACTTTTTCGAAAATTCCAAAATATTTAAAATTTGGTTGACTGCCTGGTCTGCTTTGTGTGCAAATACGTAACAAACTATAAACAGAAAGAAAAGTCCATATCCTAAACAAACAATTTAAATTCAATTCGTTCACATTCGCAGAAATTATACACTAATCTTTTGATGCACATTATGAGGCAGAAAGCATACAAAACTTCCTTTGTTAGAAACAAATCTACATTGAAAATATTAGCTACTTTCAAACGCCCAAGTATGAAGTTCGAGTGGATAACCAAATATCAAAGCTTATGGATCATATTTCGATGTCCATGTTATAAATGATATTTGCCGCCTTTATTAGCACCAAACATCTACTAGGAGGAGTGAAATAAAAAATCTCAGATCGGGCGACAATATCCACAGATGAAAGATTATGAAATTCAATAAAAGCAATAACTTTCTAAAAAAGTTATCGGATGAATTTATATTAGCTCAAAAAAATATCAATTTAATGAGATGTACAACCAAAGTACATCTTCACAAGGAAAGGGAAGTACTACAGATTATAACCGCTAACTTCAAAACCTGGACATCTAAGCCGCACAAACAATCGAAGGTAATGCACTTCGCAAAGCCCCTGTGTAACATTTATTAAAAATAATACGCTGATAAAGCAGTACTCAAAAAGCAACTTTTTTTTACTTATCTAACTAGAAATCACTTTGAAATGACTAACAAAGGAAGACTATAGGACTTATTTTTCTCCCTCCTCCCCACCTCAGTGCACCGAAAATTGGAGACATGGAATTTCTTAAACTCGAGTTGAATTTCAAAAGAGAGAGTAATTCATTGGACCGATTGTGCTTTTTGTGTCACATTTTCTGGAACAAACCTGAAATAAAGTAAGTCCCATGTAATGCACAACGAAAAACAAATTGATCAACACAAATACTAGCACCACAACAGCAACATAAAGCAAATAACCCAAACATTTCCCAGGATAATTTCGTAAAAACTGAATCGTAGGAAGAATCAGGCTAGGTTTAAACGTCATCAGAACTCCCAAGTAATTGCCGTTTACAGAATTAGAAGTAGCAACAAATCCGCTTCCTCATATCCAAGTAATTTCTTGAACAGAATCCATTGAGATTTTGGAGCTTTCAAAAACAAAAATTCCACTTCAATTTCCAGAAAAAAAAAAAAAAAAAAAAAAACAGCGGAAGCATCGAATTTTGACCAATATAGAAATGCAGCCCATACAGACGCGGAGAAATACTAACCAATTTCCTGAATTTTCGTGATAAATTCAAATCAACAGTATGAGATACTAATAATTTTGCTGGAAAACTTATATTTCATCAAAAGATTCATCTTCAACTTGCCCCGAATCGGTACAGCATAGAAATATGTATTTCCCATAACACAGTGCTTTTCCTAGTGCAATTTCACTTAGTTGGTTTTACTAACCTTAGCATGAAATTATTAAATTAAAAATTGATTCGCAGGAAATTATTAAAAAATATATTCGTTGGAAAGATAGTGAAACTGCAGGCACAAAAAAGTCAAAAGATAGAAAACCAGCAAGGAAGTGATGTGCTACGTAACAAAATTCGGACGGAATAGTGAAGGATAAGTTTCCTTACAGGAACAGTAGCATATACAACGAATGAATCGACCGCTATTTCATGAATGGGAAAGAAAAAAATCTAAAGACGGAGCTTTTCTGGGAAGTTTTAGAACAACAGCAGGAGAAAATCAAAGCAAAAGAGAAGTACTATATAACTTACACTGTTTTCCGTTTAGTTTCAGTATACTTTTCGTTGTACTAAGAAAAAACTGTATCTAAAGTAAATCTCGAACCATACCAAACATAAGTATCTTTTTTCAAGACGTTTTAGACAGTTTGAAATTAGTCTCAGCATGCTGCTTACATATACGCTTCATGGATGGGAAATTCAGTATTCCGAACTCCCATCTAGATAAGATGCATAATTTTTGTTACCTTTGAAGGGTTGTTTCCCAAAGATGTACGCCAAAAACTAGGCAAATCGGAGAATATATTCCAATATTCTCACTTTTTCTCTCCATCAACGATCCCTACTTAAATTCTCATTATATTCGAAGACAATCACTACAGTTTCCACTAATCGATGAAAGAAAAACCCAGCTAATTTTTAAGTACCAGCGCTTATGTTGCAAAACTGATTCTTTTGACTACTTCCTCCGTATTGTAAAAATATGACGACTGGCTATGTGACGCAACACCGGAAACATCACAGTATAGAAATATTTTTTGCGCACGGCAAATTTTGAAGACGAATAAAGTAGATTAGCAAATAAATACTAATATGATAGCTTTCATTCGTTTAGCTCATAGAAAATGAAACTGGAACTTAAATTTGAGTAAGAACTCAAGTACTCGCCAAGGAATCATACGCTAAACACTGTAAGGTCAGAAGACAGCAGCATGCAAAGACAAATACAATCTGATAATCTCAGAAAAAAGAACAGAAATGATGTGAAGAGTTTGTGCTGGCATAAAGAACAAAACGACGTACAAACTAACCGACAACCTCACCATCATCGAGGCTTGCGTTAGAATCACGCGGACGTTTGCGATCATTTAAAATATTTCCACTTCCACTGCTGCTACCACCGCTATTAACACTACCATAACTATTTCGAATGTCCGGTAAACGATCGATTGCAAGTACTTTATACATTTGATTGAATGCAATAAGGCGTAATGCATGCTGTGAACTGGATGTGATATCTTCTCGTTGTTGTCCGGTAAGTTCCGCAAGCACATCAACTGACTGCTTCTCACACGGGTCGATAAGTCCAGGTCCGCCTTCAAAATTGATTTACAAAAATAGAGTTTATATCAAAAAACATGTCCTAGCAGTTCAACTGATTGAAATCAACTAACCTTCAAAGATCTGCCACTTCCATGTCATCAACAACGATATCCCCATCATTAAAAAAGATTAGTGTTAGAAAACCTATTCGTTCTAAACTGTCACTATACTTTAACCAGGTAAATGGGAAGTTGTGACTTTGTTTTGCGACCACTTACAATTTTTCATTTGTTCTGCTCTCAGAAGCCAAGGTTATCGTTCTAACAAGTGGAACAAAATTATGCTTACTTGAAAACAAAATACCAGACGCAACAGCTTCAAAAACGCGACGGACAGCATCACCAGGAGACAGCGGAGCACCAAGAGATGATAAAACCTTCTCAACCAGCAATTCTGTCATCTAAAACGAGTCGTAAAACAGAGAAATAACATTGAAGCACTCAACAACACCAATTGGAAACGATTAGTGATGCTTGTCCTTGAGCATTATTAAAATATCGTAATTTCTGCTAGTCATTAAACTTCATTAGATAAGCTTACTCACCCAAGCTCTCAGTGGCTGCCATGTTTGTACACGTTGACGAACATCACGTAAAATGCGCAGTGTTATTGCAGCAGACTGTAAGTTCGAACATCTAACCTGAAATTATACTGAATAAGTTAACGAGCCTGATTAGTTTGATAATACTAATTTTGCGCGCCCTAAATGTGAACTGAATGGGAGACAATCTGCCTAAATTTCAGTCGACTTTTGAATTTTTTCTTGAGTGCTGATACTGAATTATGTGTTAGAACTTAAGAATTAACTTAAATATTTCACATAATTAGTTTTCGCCGATCAGATCATATAATGCATACATGCGCTCTTTTCTTATACATCGAAAACACCTAAAGTTCCATTTAGCATAGTATTCTGCGCGTGTATGGTTCAAGGTATGCACAAAGATTAATGGAATACATCAACTAGAGTCTTTGTCAAATGTTTTCGCCGGAAACAGGTGACAATGACCTTACAAACAAAACCGTGCAGCAGCAATTTAAGGGTCGGAAAATTTCCCATAATACCCGAATTTCCAGAATAATCAGTGCAAATTAATACGAATCATAAGTTAACACAATCGGAATGGATCATAGCTCTTCTTTCCACTTTTTCATTTCCCTCTGCCAGATAAAAAAATTTGCAAAAAAACAGCACTCTGCGAAAATTCCTGAATTCCCTTCAACTATGAATTCAAATTAGCAGTAAATTACTTTGGGCTGACTAAAGAGCTATACTATCGATATATATAACTATCAATCACTCCTTGCTGCAGGAAAGTTTGCTAGATAATTTTCCAACCCCATTTCAAAAATCACAACACATACCTGGAACCATTTGGCGTGTCTCAGTTCAGCCAACGCTTCCAGGCAAGGGACCTTCGGCAGAGGATCCTTCGGCGGTGCAGCTTTCGCGCCTGCCGCTGCCGTAGCTCCATCACCTTCTGATAAAGAAATGAAAGCAATAATAGAAAGGAAAAACGCATTCAAGCAAATTAATAAACGATGAATATCCCACAGCGTTCAAATCTTAAGAGTGGATATCCCAATTCACTCGAAATCCCACACAGGATATTCATAGTTAAAAGAAAGAACGGGATTCTTTCTGTCTTCTTTCTTCTTCTATAAAACTATCCAAAACTTAACTTTTTTCCAAAATTCTGCACTCTTGAAGTCTTTTATGTATTCTTTTCGTTAAATTATACTATATAATGAATGTCCCGTTCTGCAAACTGAGTTACCAGAAATTTCCTTCACTTCCCCCAATTTGACGTCAAATGCTGAGACCAGAAAAGTAATGAATTATGGTGGTAACTCTGCCTTTCGTTGAATGCGTTAGCTACAAAAACGAGCACACACATCCTTCTATCGATGGTTCTCAAGATCGATTGCTTATGTTCATTTAAAAGAACTCAAATTTCGTTTAAAAAACTAGTTAAAAACTTGTATTTCCATTTCAACAATTTTAAATTTAAATTCCAAAATTCCTATTCCCACTTTTTATCATTCTATTGATTATAAAAATATTGAGAACCATGTAAATTCATAAAATAAGCTTGGTGAGGCAAGCAGAGATAACGAATACAGCGTCAAATCCAACAAATAATAAAGATACCGAGAATGATATTTAAGTGGTTAGGGGGGAAGTGCTGGAATCTATAATACTTTCCGTTTTTAAATTTTGATCTAAAGCGAATCTTCAAAATAATCAAAGAATGGACTGATTGTATTTGTAATAATAAATCAGCAACTAAGACTGATTACATTGAAACTAAATAAATTAAGAATTCAAGAAGTAATTTAATCAAAGCCGAAACAAATATTTCTCCCAAACACTTTCTCTAACTCTACACCTGCATGACCGAATCGAAGCTACATTTGTGGAAGCGATTGAAAAGAAAGAAACTTGCTCTACGAAAGCTTAATAATCGTGAAAATTTCATTCGAATTCAAATGGTAAACAAATTTCTTTGAGAAAAGTCATGCGTTTAACAGAAAGAAATATATGTATATATATGTATATATACATGTGTACATATATATGCATATTTATTTATATTTATATGCAAAAACAACCTCCCGTTGCATGTTCTTCACGAAGCAGGACACATGTCAGTACAATACGACAAATTATATCCGAACTGGAATGTTTCAACAACAATGCGCTTTCATCTGGCTTTTCGACCACCGTTACCACTTCATTTTCACCTTTCTAGAAAATAATCGAAAAATCCAGTTGAATTCTAGAAATTAAAAGCTCTAATTCAAAGATCCTAAGTGACTGAACCAAAAATTCAAAAAACCATTATCATAAATCAAAACAGCGTAATCAAGTATAAAAATGAGATACGAACTCTAACATATCGTACATCGGTCATCGCATGGGTAAGATTAAATTTAAATTTTTACGGAACCAACTTTATCCAGTAATGTTCCGCACTGTAATTAAACTAAAAAATATTATTAATACTCAAGAAACAAGGCATTTATAATTCATACCTCTATCACTTGTGGCAACAACCTCACTACTTTGGATAGCAATGTACGAGTTGGCGGTTGCGAGCACAGTACAACCAATTGAACCTTGAAATTGAATAATTTAATCCGGAAGGCAAAGAAAATATGGGATACTCTATTCATGATATATATATATATATATATATATATATTAAAACCATAATAACACACGGCGCAAATGGTCCCTTAGTTCACAAATAATTCAGCAACTGTGATTTGAATAGTACATCACCCATATCTTCCTATTTTTTTTTTTTTTTTTTCTTTTTTAACGTAATAATCCCACTAGCCTACAAAAAACTGATAATACAACATACCTCTCTGTCAGTTTTCAATAATAAGCCTTTAGCTAGAAGACCAACACGCATAACTCCTTTTAGAATACGATCAGATTGTTGCGATTCGGTAGTATGTGAGGCGATCCCTTCCTCTTGCGATTCCTTTATTCCATCATCAGGCTTCTTTGTCTCTCTGAAAGGTAAATTTGATTTATGAATTAAATTTAAATTTCCAGCATGACAGTTTTTTAGGATTCTGCAATAACGACACGCGGATTCGACGAAAAAAAAAGAAACAAATCAGTACTTAAAAAAAAAAAACGTACTCCTGTGCTAAACTGTCCGAAACAGCCTTTAGAGCCTTTTCAGTCACCGAAACAAGTTTTTCAATAGCTGTCAGTTGCGATTCTTCCGGATAGATCTGTAGAAAAAAAGTAAAAGTACCCCAGTCACAATCCATTTCAAGTAAACAACAACCGGAGATCTTTAAGTAGTGCTCAAGATTTAAAAGAAAGAAGGAAAAGAAAGAAAAGGATAAAAAATCCTCTCTAAAATCTAAACGATCATAGTGTAGTATCACAGCTCGAACAATATAGGCATGGCCGCACCTGCTGGTTAGCTGGAACTAAGTGGCTGGTAGTCCATGCTCAATTAATCCGATGAAAGCTGCACCAAAATAGTTCTGCCTTAGGTATTGCAAATAAAGAGACTACTTAGAAAAAAGAAATAAATGATAGAGACAAACCGAACGATGTTTAGCCATGACATGTCGATCTTCTACAGTTTCTACACGTCTCCCAGGGTCCATAACACCGCACCACGGACGTGCTGGTAATGGCATAAGTAGCGGCTGTGGAGCACCAAGCGGACGAGGCCTAAGCTAAATCGGTCAAGAGAATCGTAATGAACTCTAAAAGGATAAACGAACTTGGCCTTATCTCTAAAAAGGCTACTATAATCTAGTGCCTTCCAAGCTGTATTAAATAACCATGCAATGATGCATCAAAAGTAAAGATAATGCAAAGCGTACGGCATGACATGCATCCGTTGAGCGCGCAGCTTGCGTGCTATTTCGTTACGCATTTCGCGCGGAACTTGATTTGGTTTGACTTCGACCACCAAATTTGGATTGACTTTCATCTGAAATTCAAGTATGCTAATTAAAATTACTCAATATTTTGCGCTACTTATATGCAACACAACAATTATTCTAACATATTTCAGCGAAAACTAATAATGAGGTGAAATATACAGCTATGGGATGTTTAAAACAAAACCTTGTATTGCAATCGATGTTTGCGTCCTTTGATATGAATATTTTTGGCATTTGGATCACTGAATTTACAATCGCACAATTTGCAACTGTATTGAATCAATTTGCCGGATGCATTCCTTTCTTCTTCAACATAATCTTCGCCAACTGGCTGCACCTCTTTTTCAGCAGCCAGAGCAGCCTGGATAATAAAAACAATAAATCTTTTGCAATATTTAATAAAAATTTTATTTTAATGGAAAATCTAGAGATTTACGCTGAACCGCTTCAAAAAGCATTCCAAAACTTGAGATTAACTTCAAGTTATACTATTAACTAACCTCAACAGCAGCACTTTTTTGGCCCGACGCTTCGATGGCTGCTTCAGCGGCATTCGCAGCCTTTCGTGCCAGTTCTTGAGCTGTACTTTGCAACTTCTCACCCCCGACAAATTTGACGGTTGGTACACCGATAACCTATAAACAATATACTGCCATCATATAACGAATAAATGAGACAAAAATTAGTTCTTTATCTCTCTCTAGATATCTGACTAACATCTCTACTGCTCAACCTAACTCTAAGCAGTGATTTCCGTAATGATCAGAACTAATTTATCCATACAATCCTGCTGCAAATAAAAATTGTTCAAAACAGATGAAAGTTACGCGTTTTGTCGGTACAGCAGGACCACCAACTGTTGAAATTGGAGTACCACCAGCTGGAACCCCTGGTTTGTTTGACTTCTCACCAGGAGCAAGCACTGTTGGTGTTTCGGCAACTGGTTTCCCCAACTTCTTCATCAAATTCGCAGTCTAATAAGTCAAACATGTTCAGATGACAATATTGTACAAGAAGGCAAATAAGAAGTCGATTTAGGCAGAGCAAACAAAAAAACATGTAAGAACGCACAAAAGATTTCCACAAATGTTAAAAAGCCAGTGCAAACTTACTTTTTGATGCTTACTTCCGCGTACGTGAGATTCATAAGTATCTTTACCAGTGCAGGTGACGTTACACGTTTCACAGCGAAATGATACACGAGATTTAGACAACGTTTGTCCCTCGCCTTTTTGCATTGCTTCCTTCTTTTTATGTTTTTGTCCATCCATATGTTCTTTGTAAGTCTGAAGTAACAATTCTTATCGAATCGCTTTTCCCAAGTAATCAGAAAACAGACGACAGCAAACAGTTTGTCCACGACTATAATAACTATTTCAAAAAGGATATAAAATGATTCCTCCATTCCTTTAATGAAATTAGTTTATCAAGAATAAATCTGATAACCAAGTTAAATCACACTATTCACTTTTTTTACCTGTGCACCTGCACAACTGATTTTACACACTTCACAGTAGAACTGCTGCATATCAGTTGATCTTCCTTGCCCAAAACGTTTGTTTGAGAAAGTTCCACGACCTACAATAAATCGATTCTAAAAATGCACTTATGAAGCTTTCCGTTACTTTTAATCTCTTGTAAGTTGATAATAGCAAATTACCAAACCCCCAAAGGTCATCATTCCAACTAACAGTTAGAAATCACCATCTCTGCGCAGAAATATGAAAATATCGGATATTTCATTATTATCCAATCTTATAGTAAAAAAAAAAGATTGGTACGCCGAGACTATGCGAGGACCCAACTAAATTTTTGTCAATACACAAAAATTCGCAAAAGTTGTATCCCGCTGTCCGTATCTACCTAATAAACTTATGCAAATTTATAAATTATACAGTCTAGTTCAAATAAACACTTTTCTCCTTGTACTTTAAATCAAACTCTAAAACTTATTGGAAGAGTTTTTCACTCGAAGATGCAATAAAGTGTGCAGGAACATGAATGAGAAAACAATGTGCGTAGAAAAAAAAACCGAACGAAAAATTATTCGAAGGAAATATCTGCACTAACTGCCAGAAAATGAGAAAATTTCCTCCAAAAAAAAAAATTCCTTTTATATTAAGCAAGTTTTTCGTTCATTTTCTTTTCAGTGCACCTTACTTCTTCATACTACCCCACCTCTATTTCCAGTGTATCCACCTCGTCCTGAGATACCGCCACTACCACCACCGCCAGTGATTGCGATATTTGAAGAAGTGATGCCGGAAAACGAACTTGAACCACCGTCATAACCAATAGTGCCCGATTTTTTCGTAGCTCCCATCCAAACATTCGCTGCACCGGCTGCTTTTGATTGTAGATAACTGCTTGCAGCTGCATATACTGCTGCGTCATAACTATTGTAATTTGATGCTGCAACAAAAGGATTTCTGAAAATTCCGATAGCTTAATTTAAATTCACAAGCACTCGTTTAAGTTTAAGAAACAACGAAGGATGAAAAATACAAAATGAGAATGGAATTATCAAATTTTGATTTAGATATAGAAATTTGTATTCAAAAAATTTAAGCATTTAATTCATTTCCGTACTTGAAAATTTCTGAAAAATACTTGAACTGCTAGTTCCAGTTGTTGATGATGTATTAGCTGGCTGACTGGTTACTGCTGTACCAATTCGAGTAACGCCTACATAAGAATTGTTGCTTGTTGGATTTGCTGCGGCCGAAGCAGCGACAGCTGCCGCCGCAGCTGTGCGCAATGTATTCGTATACTCTACAAAAAAAGGGACTTTTAAGCTTGAATAGTGAAAAGCAAAAGTTATACTCCTTACATTTAAAATGATATAATATACACTTTCCACTGCTTCCTAATATTTCAGCAGCGAAATGATTAAATCTAAATCTAAAGCAAAGCATCAACCAACTACCTAAAGGTGGTTAGCAGTGCAAAGGAAAGAAGTACACCATAAGATTTTGAAGTTCAAAAAGATTAATCCTATAACACAACTAAATAGCTATTGAAAAAAGGCCCATCATAAAATGGCACAGGTCCTCACTTGTGCATACGGAGAAATGCAAGAAAATAAGTCTACGGGCTCAATTTCTATCAAGCACCCTAAAGATAACTCCGGGCGATGGAAAAATATTTTAAAAGGCAAGTAAGAAAAAAAGAAACAAGCCTGATAACGAAGTATAAGTACCGCCCGTTGAAGGAACTGAACCGACGGTACTATATGAATCCGTCAGTCGCGTTGCAGTATGTCCTGGATATGCTGCTGCAGATGCACTTACAACACCAGTTGCTGCTGCAGCTTGCAACTGCAAATTACTGTAGTTCTGCAAATTTTCTCAACATCAGTTTATTAATTTAGAGGAAATTATAAAGAATGAAAATTAGCCAATATAGTAAACAAAATACAGCAGATATCAATATCATTGTCTAAATTCTCTTAATTAACAACATACACATATATGCAATCTCCCATTACACAACTTTTATCCCTTAATCACGAAGACAGCCTAGCACTGCCTCCAAAAATTGGAAAAAAAAGTCTTCGAAAAAAAAAAACCCTTACAACCTGCTGTACTTGTTGCTGTTGTTGTTGCTGCAGAGATGCTACAGCTGCTGCAGTTTGTCCATACTGCGCATACGCTGCTGCAGCCGTAGGATTTGCATATGCAGCGTAGGGTGAAGCCGTAGGAGCTGCTGCACTTGAAAAACTAGAAAACACACTTTATTATTATTGTCAGTTGGGTAAACTGCCGACGAAGCTAATGACTACTTGCAATATTTTTAGGATACACCAATTATAACTATAATAAAGTGGACTATCTAGTTCTGACACTGTTTGACGTAGGATTTTGCAAAATGTTTCAACTTTTAACAAACAATTTCTAAACCTGATAACATTTTCTGAAGAAAATGTCAAGATTTTGCCATTTTTCACTCCACTACAAATGTAGTGACTAAAACTCCTAAAAATTTGTAAATTTAATTTTCAGATTTAGTCTCCAGTAACACGTAACTCACACTGATAAAGAGGATCTAATCGTTAACGTTAATAATGACCACTTAGATAGCCCTAAGTCAAGCTACTTCAATCATCCCCGAGTTGTCTAGGATCCTGTTATTAGTTTTGAGAAATGGAAATTCCCAATGGTTCTTCACCTGGCATAAACACTAGTCGGATTTGTAGCTCCTACAGCAGCACCAAGTGTAGGAGTATGTGGCGTCGGCTGCGACTGTACTGTTGCATTATAAACTGCTGCCGCAGCTGGTGAAGTTGCATAAGTTGAATTATAACTTCTAAACATTTCATTAGCTCAATATACGATGCACAGAACAAAGAATAAATTGGAGAACTGAATGGTAAAATTACTTTTTGAAAACACTGCTCATCTTCCTTCGAAACCCTTACTTTCTTTGGATCTACTTCCATACCATAAGTAATTTATCACGACACTTCTTACTGTTTCTTCTCAAAAAGTCCAACCTGTTCGGATTCTTACCTATATCTTACTAATCTCCCAGTATTATTCATGCACAAAGCTAATTAACCTCTGTAACAATACTAGTACGTCTACTATGTACTGTCCAAAAGAAGACTTCTTATAATTTCAGTGAAATCATACGAACAGTTCCATAATCTTACTTAATCGATACATTAAAAAATATCTAAATCGAGATAAAAGTTCAGAAATCAAGAACAACTCATATCAGTTAGAGTAATATGAATTCATTTCTCATCTTATTTTCATCAATCCCTGATCGGTACGATGAAGTGATACAAACCCTCATTGTTTAGGAATATCTTATTTTACACCGAAAAACACCACAATTTCTGGAACTTAAAGTATTAAGTATCCACAAAATCAAACGTGAGCTTATGACATAAAAAAATTATCCCTCTTCCTAGTTCAATAATGCGAAAGAGAGAGAGCGAGAGAAAAAAAAAGAAAGAAAAACTTGCCCATATTGACTTTGACCCGTGAAGCTGTACATCCTATAATAAGGAATTCTTAAATTTCCCAAAGGCTCTGTCTTTCCCCAGAACGAAATCAACAAACCTATAATCATAAATCATCGATCACATCATAAATTCAATATCATTTTCACTTCGAAATATACAAACTAACTTTCCTTTCCTTTACCTCCAAACAATTCCAATTCACATATCTCTTTCAAACTCCCCACCCTAATCCATCATTAGTTTACTTCTCTTCCATCTCTTTCCTTGGCCCACCCTTCTACAAACTCAATACTGATTTTAAAAAAAATCAATACGCCTGACTACTGTAGCTCCCATTATCGGATACCACTTCTTGCAGCCATAAATCCATGATCATTGATGTCATCTAAAGTCCTGTCCAGCTGTCAATAATGGGAATTTTCTTTATCTGCTCTCAATTCAATTTAGGAGCAGATTACAAATATTTTAAGATTCCCATGACAAATGAAATATTCTCCATTAAAGTGGAAAAAGACATTCATATGACAGAACTGAACTGTAATGTTAGTAGGAGAGAAATTCATCAAGTAAGAAGAGCAAGATGTGCTAGTAATTTAACAATATGTAAATGAACGATAATCTTATAGAGAAAACGTTCAAAAATAATGGAATTGATAGTACAAAATAGAAGCATTCTTGGTTGTACGAATACATTATTCGCCTGACAAACTTTTATTTCAATACAATTAACAACCAACACAAAAACAGTAATGATTTATAAAATTGAAAATCTCATTTATTTCTTCTCAGCTTTAATTTTTGCTTTCAACACACGTGCAACGATTTTCTGTTCTTCGATTAGAAAAGCACGAATAATACGTTCTCGTACGGCAGCTGCTGAGAGACAACCACCATAAGCACGAGTCACATGCTTCAGTCGTTTTGTCATCTTCTGCAGCTGGCGCGGCCTCGCCGGCTTGATCTAAAACAAAATGTAGATAGAAAGTATTAATTTTCAGTTTCCAGTTATACACATTGCTAAATGGAAGATAAAAATACTACAAAGCTCCGAAAATGAGTTCGTCTCTAGTTTTTCACTTAAATTCGATGTTCTGTAATGCCATGTCGTAATGATTTGGAAATAAGAAACGTGGCGTAAACAAATATACTTTGCACTCAGAAACATCGAATTATAATACAGTAAGATTTTTCCAAACCAAACGATAAACTTAATGTATTGAATGAGTAATGGTGAAAAAGCGCTTACTCCCTTCAACTTGACTCCAGTATCGCCACATCGTGCCACAGAACCTTTCTTCTTTCTGTACAGGAAGACTACACGTCCACCTGGTGTTTTCGACACCTGCAAATGAATTTGTAAGAAACATCACCATTACATATAGAAATGCTTAGTAAAAAGATCACCATTACAAATGGAAATTAATGGTTTTAGAAGGGGATTCCCTCCCAAGTGCATAAATATATGCGAGAGAAGTGAGACAGAGAGAGGTTTTTGAGGAAAGAATAGGTTGGGTTGTATGAGACATGGGATGAGTAACTGCGATTTTCTTAAATATATTATATAGTCTGGAAGAGAGCTTTTTGGAAACAAGAGCAAATAAACTCATTTCATCTACGTTACTTCGTTTCTCCCACGACCCGTATAATCTCAAATTTCTTCAAAGCTTGCGGGGAACCTAGTTTATATTTAAATTACAACAAAGCTACCTTGGTTTTATTGGATGTGGTGTTATAACAGAGACGTCGTCGATATGTCAATCGTTGCGGCATTTCTCCAATCTAAAATAAATCACTTACTAAACGTTGGAGAACTGAAATAAGCGATATTGACGTGGAATAAAACCATTGAATTTATCACTTTTTATGCGAAAAAAAAAACCTCGTTAAATTACCTTTACCTAAAAATCTTATGTAAAGTGATGTCTATAAAATCTTTAAATCACGTAAAGTATACCAAACATGAAGAAAACCATCACGTAATACTAGCTACTCAAACGGTTGCTACACGTAGTATCCTATGTATGACGTTAGAACCACTGAAAATCATCGTAGTGCTACAATGAACTTGGGGACACTATGAAACGTTAATCTCACTCGTATCATTAAAATGGGAAGCGCGGAGTTTCTTTAGCTATGAATTATTTTGTTGTACATTCATGTAAAACTGGTTGGAAATTACATCACATTTTTTTAAATTTTATCCGAAAATGCTCGAAAAATATGCAATCGAGATGAACTTTGAACCAAATAAAAGGGTTGGGTAACACAGCGAGATGTTAATTTGGATGGAGAAATCGACACAGGTTTAAGATTTTTGTTTCCATAGATTTTGGTGGAGTTGATATGACTAATTCTGTTTTCTGTGATTAAAGGAATTAAATTTGGATTTTATATTTTATTAAGTACAAAAAAATGTGTAAAGAACTTAAGAAATTAACGTATAACTACATTTATTGTAATAGTTAAGAAACGTAGAGTTAGACAAGCATTGATGCTAAATTTATGATGATCAGGAAAATATAATTGTGTACTGTCTACCATGCTGCCGCGTAATAAATGCTCTACACTCTACTCTGTTATCAGTTTTAAATTTTTCACTGTTTTTTTGTTAGTTATTTTCTGCGTGATAAGTACTTGTGTGATACTTGCTGTTCATTATATTTGGCTCAAATTTCAGGAAGTACCGAGATTATGTCCGGTACGCATTTTTTAATAGGAATATGTACCAACGATTATGTGATTTTGGCAGCGGATCGTTCATGCTTCGCATATGGAGCGATTGTTGTTGCCGATGGTTACTTTTTATTTCTGCTGGAAATTCCTCAGTTTTAGGTCACACTGTGTCATATTGAGGTTGACTGGAAATGGGGATGAGTGAAATGGAAATTAGTTTAGTGCCAAGAGTAAAAAAGTGCTTCAGATATCTAAGTTGCTTCGGACTGTTAGGACTGTGAAAACCAGCAACGGTAACAGTGAAGGCAGAAATGCAGTTGCTTATCTATGAAGTTGTTCTCTGAAAGTTGATGAAATCAATACAATGATCGTAAAGATGTTTTGGGACAGATAGGAAAATGAGGAAGTTGTAGCAACATTTTAAGCTGTTTTTCCATTTATTGAAACACAGCCTAAAATGTCTCCAAAATATGCTCCGACATATCACTTGCCCACATGACAAGGTTCTTTACAATACGACATGAGGTGTTTATTTATGTTTTAATTTGGAAAGGTAAGCAGTATTTACTATGTTTGTTGACAGATGAGGAAAAGAAATTCACATTGGGCGATAAATTAGCAATGATATGTATTGGCGAGGATGGCGACGTAGCGCAGTTTGGAGATTGGTGCAAACGAAATATTCAACTGTATAAACTTCGATATGGTAAGTAAAGTTATTTCCAGGAAATAGTACACATACATTTTGTCCTATCTTTAAATGAGAGAGTAAAAGTTTTGGTTAGCTTTTCGTAAATCAGTCGAATGAAGCATTCATGGGATGCAGCGAAATTGTAGTAGCTGATGCCCCGAAAGATTCCTGAAGACCGATTCCAACGCCGTTTTTTCTAGGTATGTTTATATTGCAGGTTATGAAATGAGTCCACGCTCAAGTCATCATTGGATTCGTCGAAGTATTGCTGAAGCTTTACGAACGCAAGATTATTACGTTGTTGATACATTAATTGGTGGTTATGATAGTATTGAAAACAAAGCCTTTCTTGGTTCCGTTGATTACTTGGGCAACGGTATTGCTGATCAGGTTAGTTTTAATTTAAGATTGGTCTCATGGAATTACATTCGAGATTGCAGCTATTGTTGGAAGGCTCATTTATTGCTAAACAAATTATGATTTCGCTTTCTCTTTCCTTTTGAGTCAAGTAATTTACTATCCAGTCTTGTCGATGCTTGTTTTACACCACTTAAATTTTTGAAAATGTTAAGTAAAAAGTATTGCATTATATTTTTCCGAACTACTCTGCATAATGAATGTTAATATCTTTAGCCATACATATTTCGTGGATTCAGTGGACGACTCTGTTATTCAGTTTTGGACAAAACATATAGGAATGGTTAGTTTGTAAGCGCAATAATATTTTCTTGATGTCCAACTTATTAACAAGACTAGCATAGTACCATCCTAAAAAGGACTAGTTTATTATTACCATTAAATTTTAATGGATGGCTTGGACACTCCTTCACTAAGAATATCGCTTTATTTTTTATTTAGTCGATTTTCTGCGTTGAATTCTTCTAAACTCTTCGAATTTTATTTGAAAGATTTTTAACTTCATTCCGCTGATCCGAAATTATTTATGTTATGGTTTAAAAGAAGTGTCTCGGATCTTGTAGTTCTGTTCTTATTTTAGATATGACTGAAGCCGAAGGAATGGATTTGTTGAAAAAATGTCTACAGGAATCGAAACGTCGTTTCATCGTTAATTTGCCGGCATTTGAAGTAAGGATTTATGGTTTTATGTATTTGGAATTGATTTGAAGTAATCAAGATTTCGATCCGAATTAAATTTAAGGCATTATGAAAATCATAAAAGCATCGGATAAGATCAGGAAAGACTTTCTTTTTATCATTTCAGTTTTCTCTTTTCAACTGGGTAAGTTTGAGTTATTTTGTTAAATGTTTCTTCAGGTAATGGTTATCGATAAGAATGGAACGCGACAGCTTGAGGATATTAAAGTCTAGATGCAATTTCGTTGCTTATTCTACTTGATTGTTTCTTTTTTTTTTATGAAGACTATTTACTGTTAAATAACTTTTTTAGAACCATGTTTTGGTGACTTAACACTCTTTTGTATGAAGACTATTTACTGATAAATATTAGAACCATGTTTTGGTGACTTAACACTCTTAAAAAGTTTTCATATTTGAAGAAATCATAATAATGAACATCTTAAAATTCAAGCTTGGAAATGTTACACAAAATGAGATACTGAAGGCTGATTTATGAAAGGGCTCACATACCTCTAGAGATTACAGAGGGATTCGTGTAATCGTAACATCAAGGATGGCCACTGGTCACTACATGTTCCTTCAATAAGGAAATCCTAAATACTTTCCATCAATTCTCATTTCCGCTTGAATTCCCTGCACTTCTAAACTGTCTTTTTTGTATCGGTTATGGGGATACTACGGTATTCTAAATCAATACTGATCTACCCATATTCCCCGCGTTTCCTGGATTCCTGATTGCTTAAACACTGAAATCTAAATGTAACAGAAATGTAAATATAAAAATATCTTCGCAATTAAAATATCAGCAATTTCCGGATATGGGCTGGATGTTTCTTGTCGACATATGAAGTTTTATCAAAGTCAGACTACAGCAGTGAAGAATTAAAAAGTCCAGAATCAATTGTGCGAAAAAGTAATAATAAAATGATGTAATGCAGTTTTTTGTAATGCTGCCGTATTAGTTCATTATTCATCAATTCAGTAATTTATTTTTATGTCATAGACAGAAAAAAAAAAAGCAATCACTTTGCAAATGTAGAGCAATAAAAAGTACAGTAATGAATGAGATTTTAGTATTGCGGGAAAGCAAGACCCACTTTATAGATTAAATAAGGTAGATAGCTGTTCTTTTGTTTCAACTCTATTTCTGAATCTAGATCTATCTTATCATCATCCTCATATAACTTTCTCAATTCAATTTGCAATCGTTGTGATGAATTTTTTTTTGGATAAAACATGATAATTTGGAAATTATTATGACCGTATCGTATCAAACTTGCTATATATGCTCGAAATATCTTGATATGAATTAGCACCTCAAAAATGTCATCAGCTATTACTTTGAGCCATTGAATGAGCATTACATTTTGATATCGTGTGGCTTCCTCAAGCTTTCGTCGTTCATGAAGCTTTCTAGCAAATCCATCTTGATCAGATCGATATTCTCGAGCAATAAAACCAATTTTGGCGCAATTATCGCGAAATTCTAGGAAATCATCACGTACAATCACTACTGAATACAACTTATAATCATTGTCTTCGACAATGAAACAATTAGAACATGCTATCACGGAATCATGAAGTGTTTCATAAACTTCTAGCCAGGTGTCAGTTGATTGCTGTGGTACGGCTACGTAAACTGATTGAATATATTCCGTATCAACGACGGTTTCCTCACGTACTACAGAAGTTAAATTCTGGGTGGCCAACGTTTCCTCAGCAATTATGTAATCTGTGGCTATTTTCAAATTTTCCTTATACGTTACAACATTGTTCCGCATCTGTCGATTAAGATTTTGAAAATGCTTGTAAAATAAATGACATAAATCAGACAATGATAAATATGGTGAATATTTGGTCATATTCCATGAGAAATTAGTGATATTTTCACCGTATGTTTGCTTCTGGACAACCAAATGTTCCAACAAATCGACATCTTCCAATTGCAAGACACCTTCGAAAGTAGACAGCAAATATCGGAATAAATTTTCTACCGAATGATCCATATGTAGTAGATCCTTCGATAATTCATGAAGCTCAGCTTTTGGGGCAGTTCGAAATTTGGGAATTGATATGTTGGAAAATGTAGCAAAATTCAGAGCGACACTTTTCAATTTTAACCAGCTAACTTCGACACAATCTTCAACAGGCGCCGAAATGAGGAACATCTTTTTGGTTTTAACTTTTTTCTGCTTTATCTGAAATCTTCAAATTCTAATTAGTCATTCGAGTGACCGGAGAATGACAATTTCGCGGTGTGACTAAATGTCAAATTCATCCTGAATATGTTCCTAAGTTCTCTGTCTCAAATTTATTGCTTGTTAACAACACTAACAATAATTTGCTCCATTTGGAGTTATCTTGCTAGCAATATTTGCGCAGTATCTTCTGGAATTGTTTGGAGCTTCAGCGAGACTCTGCCAATGTCTTTGTCAAATTTTAAATTTTAAATTCAATTTCGATAAAAAACTAGTTCACCTTGTCTGCAATATATCGCACAACTTATACTGATCCGAATTCGGAATTTTTATTCAGCTCTTATCAGTTCTAGCACAAATACGCAGCTGAAAAAAAGATGCATCATCATAAATGATAAATTATTAAGGTTATTATCATCACGAGGAAGATGAAATGTTAAATTTATCAGTGCTTATTCTAATGGTACAAATTCCGAGGACATCTCTAAATGTTTCAAATTTCAAGATTCGGCCCTTATTTTCCTAAACAGTAACCTAATTTTGCAAAATTTTTCCAATTATTGCATTCTCAAAAAAAAAAAATCGTAGAAATTAATCGGATTTATTGATTTATTGAAAGGAGATATTGATTGATTGTTATTTGTTGAACAAATTAAATAAGTAAGTATTGAAAGAATTATAATATGGTAACAAATATACAAGATGAAAAACATGAACTGAGTAGGTTGAGATGAATGCGCGCACCCTGTAAAGTGGACCTTTCAGTCTTAAGGCAGAAAATGACAACAAAAACAAACCTCTATGAGGATGGCCAACGGTCACTATGTGTTCTTTTAGTTAGAAAACTGAACAACTCTGAAGGGCAGTACTGTAAAAAGACACAGTGGGCGATAGCTAACAGGTCAGACCACACCCATTATGAAAGGTCGAAGGAACACATAGTAATCATTTTTCACTTTACAAAAACGGATCTTAATCATTGATTTGCACTTAAATCTTTTAAAATAAACAAATATTCGATTATGAAGTATATTTTATGATAATTATTATCTCATTTCTTTCATAAATTTAATGTCAAATTCAAAATAAATTTGATTTGAGAATTTTTCAAAATCATGACTTAATACAAATTTGAATTGGATTAAAATTCAAAAAATAAAGCATGATAAGCAATGAGAACAATTGCAGAAATTCTAAACTATTATGACAAACCAATTCGCTGACCTGAAATTTTCCCTATTTTATAGTACGAAAGTTGCTCGGAATAAACTAGCTTTCTCTGAATATGATCTTAGCACTTGATATGGTCAGGAAGAATTTTCTCGAATTTTGTTCAGCTAATGATTCTTTTCAGGAGATCATGAAATTTTTCTACCAAATTTATCAATCAAAAAATATATAATTAGGAGTTGGAGAAAGTGGAAGAGATTTGACAGATAATCTTAGCAGGTCGTTTATCTAAGGTCTTCATGGCAAAACTATAATATCCATATTAGTAATATTTTCAAGTGCTACCGTATATTTATTTGCATTTTCAACACTCCAATTTTTTTTCCTTTTTTTTTCTTAAGGAGTGAAAAAATCAAAAACTTTGTATGTAAGTATTAAGTAAACAAGATAAGATGTAATTTATTGTCTTATGATTTGAATCCATTATCAGAGATGTTTTCTCAAATTTAAGCGAACTTACCTCAGTAAGAAGTAATTTTTGGTGATTGTTGAAATTGTAGGATATTATAGTGAGTTATGTTCAAAGGACGGTTTTTTTTTTTTTTTTTTCCTGTAGGAATAGAAAAGCTAAACTGGTTTGTTGTAATGTTATAGATGGTTTCTGATAATATCCAATTCAAGTTTGCAGTATAATTTAAGTATACATTCCGGAAATCTTTCCATGAGCTTCAGAATCAATAAAGAAAATGGACAGGAGCAATTTTATTAAATCTTCAAAAGGAGAAATTTTCCTTTTTTTTTTGTTACATTTTGCCGTATATCATTTCTGTTGAAAATTTTTTCTTTTTTCATCAGTATTTGTTAGATTTGTTTGAACTCATTGAATTAACCAAAATTTTTTTTCTTTTCAAATTCCCATAACCATACAAAAAATCCATTTAGCAAATTGAAGAGAGGATCCAACAGTAACAAAAACATCTGGGTACAAGGAATCGACGTACAACACGAATGGAAATAACTGATTTGATACTGATAAAAAATTCATTTAGGAACAAGAATTGAAAGCGCTTGCAACATGAACAAACACGTTTAGATACTGATAACCGACGTGATAACACGCATAGAAATAACCTATCTGACAACGGCAAAGAATATTAAGAGAAAATAGGAAGAACAGTGAAATGCAAACATATTGAAAGTGCTTCCTACAAGAAACAAACACGTTTAGATAATGACACAACTAGCGTGTCAACACGAGTAGAAATAACCGATCTGATACTGCTACCATAAGCTACCCAAGTAATATCGAAGGCAAGTAAGAGTGAAACTTTCTGAGGCCTTAAGATAATGAAAGAAATTATATCGAAGAGAAAAATAAAAATAAAAATGCTAAAATCATTACAAAAAATATGAACAATAGTTTAGTTTTATTACAATCTATCTTGTCAAGAAAATCTAAACTATCTTCTTATCACTGATATGAAAACCGGTTTTGTCTTATCAAAACCAAGCTCTGCCTGATTTCGAAAGTGAATTTTAGCTAGCACAATTTATTCTAATCTATTCGATAATTTATTTTGTAATTAGTGAAACCCAAGAAGAATTAAAAAATAAATAACTGTTTTCGCTCTTATCAATTCCGGAATCAAAAAATGATTAAGTAAGAAATGTTTTCGATAAGATAATCTTGACAAACTAATTGATACAATGAAAAGTAAACAATAGCAGATTCATATCGGATTGTAAATTTAGTTTTTTTGTACTCTGAGGAAATGACAATAGGAACATAGCAAAGCCTTTTCCATTTTACAGGGCCATCCGGCAAGCACACATTTAAATCTGCGTTGAAAAATTGCCTTCAACATCCATAATCTTTTCATCGTTCGAGCTTCAGGAATTCCGGGTAAAATATTGGTACTTCTATTGACTATCTGGAAAATGCAACAAAAGCTTGACTCATTTAGACAGGATGGAAAGTATCCGGTGCATCAAATAACTGTTGATCTAATTAGTTTTATAATTTAAACTGATTAAAAATTATTCAATTTAATTGAAATTTACAAAAGTTGACTTGTTAGTTTTTAATTAAAGTCAAATTAAATAAATAGGAATCAATCAATTTTTCGGATTTGTTACAAATTTTTATTACAGTTGTTGCTATTCATATAAAATTAAATTAGACTAAGTCTAATAGAATTAAGCTAACTTAAAGCCAAAATTTCCTATCATAGTGGTATAATAATTAATTAAAATTGATGCTTTATATTCTATATAAATCTGAATACTCTCAAACTTACGCAATTCAAATATTTTTCATATTGTCCTTCTAATTTTCTGAATAATTTACCACCAGCACCCTCTCGCCATTTCATAATACGTTCGGCAAAAAGATGTACAGTATCTCTTTCACGTCGGATATGCTGACGATATCTGACATCAATTGATCTAATATGATCCAAATAATCTCCTATCTGTGATGGATCTCTCGAGAAATCAATGCTTTCTACCAGTTGTGATTCATTACATTGAACTGGCAATACACATATTGGCCAGAATTCCTTCAAAAATTTTTCAAATCTTTACTTTCAAAAAAGAAAGTTATCAAATTACAATGTGTCATTATTCAAAAATTTTTCAGCTCTGTAATTTGAATATGCGTAAATCTTACGTTAGATTCGTGATATATGGCATGTAAGATTGAGAAGCTTCTTCAAATAAGTCGAAATATCAATTATCAGCTGAACAATGATGAACTTACCTGTTTCGCACGATACTTTTTAACTAATTTCTCAGCTTTTTGTTCAATCTCAGACATCACTCTTAGACAAAATAACATTGTCATAACATTGCAACAACAACCACTTAATAGTTTTCTTTCGTTAAGCCACATACTATCAAGCTCCTAAAAATATTCACAAATTGCTAATCATCTAAGTTGTCCCAATATGAGACACTGATGGCCAAGTAATTGTGAATAAAAAAGAAAAGAAACATTGCTTTCAGGGCTCGATGTTATTGGCTATTTGAGAAGTTTAAAAACTGTTTATTCCTTCTCCTTCTCCTCCTTACCCATTCCATCTTGATTCCGTATCTTCTTGAAATAATAATTCATGTGAGTTAATTACCTGAACTCGCTTGTTACTTGTACTACATAAGAGATGAAAAAATGGTAAAGAGAAATTTTAACCTTCTTGATTACTCCAATTCCATGATAGAACGAACTTCGACATGGTTTTCGCATCCATCTTTGCGTTCTACTCAAATGTTGCGAGATTATCTGATCATTATATGGCAGAAATGGAGATCGCAAGATTAAATAATTCATCTTTTTACGTCGTGGTGATTCTTCATGTTTACAATACTTATGCCATTCACCCATATGTTCAAACTTGCACGGTAATCCGGCCCGATATAGCATGCGTTGACGATGCCATTCATAACGTATCATTCTTTCATTATGTACAGATTCATCTTCACATTTTGAAATTTTCATTATGGATAGCAATTTCAGTAAAAAAAAAATAACCTAAAGTGGAGAAAATTAGCTTTTAGCTATTCAATTAAATCCGATTTTGAATCGTTAATGAATTTGCATACAAGGGAGATCAACTCAATCATTGTATTTGACGAACGATCACATAAAAATCAACCAACTTACTGTACTGAACAACCGGATACTTACTGATATCTCTTTTGAAATATTTTCCTGACACCAAGATCACCCGCGGGTATTATAGTGCAATGATCTTAGTATTAATGTGATACAGATGCTTACTTAGTTTCTTCAAAGCTTATTGAAAATTTTCAAAGTGAAAATATCGCGAAATATTTATAAATGTTTTACAAAATTTTCTCAACTATTAAAAACCTCTCTATTATAATACTTTACAGTTGGCTACATTATTTTCATTACAGTTCAAATTCTCTTTATTTATTCGTTTTGATTACTGCGTCCAGTCAGTGATAACTTTTGATCTACTAATTCTTTCTATCACCTCAGAAAATGATAGTTTCAAATTTTGAAAATGAAAATTCTATGGCAAAATTATTGTAGTTTCAATGAAATTTTATGAACTACAACTCAGTTCTTCCTGCTCAAACAATTTTTATAATTTTGATCTCAGATATCACTTTTATCTCGCACTCGGTAAATAATATTACAAAACAATTACACTCAATTTTCGATTAATTTTTGAAAATGCGCTTTATCAACAGAGTTTTCTTTTCTCCTGAATTTATCTGAAAATCTCAATCACAGAAAGTCTTACATTCACAGCAAAATATTATATAATAATTATCATATTACAGAATTAAGTTTAAGCATCAGTAAGCCTGATCTTTCAAGACCTATGACCGAAACGGTACACAGATGTATTATCGGACTGAATATTCATGTTACACAAATCTTCATGATATTCCCATAAAGGTTAACATTTTTGATTAAAGAATTTAGAAATCTCTGTTGCTCAGTTGTTGTAGAAGTGTTTGAACTTTACTTACTAAATGCTTGCTTAAAATTTAAATAAACTTCATAAATCAAACATTGTTAATAGAGAAGGGAGCAGCATAAATTTTCACAAAAGTTATCAATGTAGTACGAATTTTTAGTTTTAATTTTAAGCAATAGTTTCACTTTTTGAAGAATTTAAAATTCTTAGAAATTCAAGTTCATAAAATCAAGCCATCGAAAAACAATCAAATAAGATTGCAATTATTGACTACAAGTGGATGGATATCCCAATTTAAACGGTATCAACATAAAGATATTCAAATTAAATGGGATAGAAGGAGTGGCAAATATCTTTATCTTTAATTCAGAAAAACAACTGTTTTTAATTCCTTGCTGCATGTCGTATCATACAAGTATCTTTTGATTTAGAAAATAATTGTTTTTAATTCTTTACTGCACATAATACCATTAATGTCAGTGATACTTAATTACCATTGATACGCATTTTCATATTGTTTTCACTTTCAAAAATCCCTCCAAATATCCTCAAAAAAATCGATGATAAAGGTCAAGCGAATATTTGTTTGGTGAACTTATCCCTAGCATTATACATCCACACCTTTTTCCACAATATTATACATAACTAATGGACAAACACCATCTCTTCCAACAGATTTGTTTTTTGGGTCAACCAAACAATTAAATAGAAATGACAAGAATCAGAAGGCTACGTCTTCGTACAAGCCTTATCTGTCTTTTACATCTATTTTTTGTTCAGATAAACTCTATTCTTATATATTACAAAAAAATTGATCAATTTATATTTTCATTAATGAAAATAGATGTAAAAAGTCTGATGAATCCTGAAAAGATATACCAAATTTAAGACTAAAATGTATTTAAATCAAGAGATGTTGCAAAAATGAGTCAAATTGTAATAACGGTACCATTTCAAGTCGAATTGTAACAAAGATACTATTTAAGCTGAATTGGAACAAAGATACCAGCATACAAGTTCATGTCACAGTTTTGAGAGCTTGGATATAATCAACTTCATAACAGCTCATAATCCGTAAAGTTAAAAGATCGGAAATTATATGAATAACCTGTCGAAGTTCGATAATTACGCTAATTTGGGAAGATTTCAAAAATGGAGAAGTTCATCATCATCCACAACTAAGAATGATGAGGTGAATGAGTAGTGGTATCACAATACTTTCCATCAACCAAAACACTTCCTTACCCACCCATTCATATTCTCTATCTCGTAATTTTCATTTCATCTCTTCAAAAATATTGCTTGCTATTTATCATTCTTCAGTAAATCCCGTTAAGGTCAAATAGTATGTTTTATTGTGGATTTTTTTCTGCATCATACTCTCTTATCCCTAACACTGACCGATCGATGTTGTAGTTAAAGAAGAAAAAGAAGAAGAAGAAGATTATGCAATTATATGAGAAATTTGAAAGAATTTGATAATAAAAAAAAAAAAAAAGAAGAGTAACATAAAATAAACAACGATGGATTCAAAAAATAATTTAAGCTAAATAAATTTAGAATTTAAATGGAACTGGGAAAAAATCATATAAACAATAGAAAAGTGAAAAAAGTAAAACATTAAAAAAAAAAGGGATTTTTCTAAATGAAAATTGGAAAACTGAAAATTTTTCTATGAAAGCAATAAATAACAACGAATTTGAGTAATTTCCCTCAAATAACAGAGATGAGGCCAATGTTCAGAAGTTATTATCATCAATCGATTAGGGTCATGGATAAGAAAGCATGGTGCAAAAATTATTATACATAACAAATATAACATATCTATTTGACCTTAACGGAAGATCTATTGATATTACAATGATAAAGCTATGAAGAAGATTATAATAGTTATTAAAAAGAGATAACTAAATTTTTCAATGATTATATATCAAACCAAACATTAGTGGAAGCTTCATGTTTTCTTCAATAGTAGTAATCTTTATTTAATGTATCTGTTTATCTCTGAGAATACTTATGTATGGTGTTAGGTATCACAAAAGATTACATCATTCCACATCGAATGATAGATATTTAAAACTTGGAAAGTATGAAACTATAAGATTGTGATGAAATAATAATAATAATTTATTACTTTATAAAGAAATCTGAGCACAAAAACTTGTTGAGGCAAATTTGAATTTAGAATTGAAAGTTAACATTTTTTTTTTCTTCAGTAAAAACAGCAAAAACAATATGTGAATATAGATGTCGAAGCTCGATGAACACTATCACATTTAAAGTATTTAAGTTTTAATTAGAATAAACGAATAAATTAAATTTTAGATTCGCATATTTTCTTCCGATCACCATAGAAAAATAGAATAATAGAGTAACATTGGATTTAAAATTAGCGGAAGAATTGATACAATGAATATGGCAGATTTAATTATTTATAAATTTTGTTAGGATTGTAAGTTAGATCGATTCAGAAAATTCACGAAAAATTCACCCATTCTTCAGGTATCGTAAATAAGAAAAATAACAGTGAAGGAAAGATTGTTTTCTTAATCCAATATTTGCTATTATGATGATACTAGAATGAGAACACAGATGCTAAAAATCATTTCATTTTTTCAACTGCTGTATTTCATTGTAGAATCTGCAAAAGCTTTTTAAGTATCATTATATAATGTATCGGATTAAATTATACTATTGGAAGTATTTGGGTGTATATCCGAAAGGGTAAATTACGCTGATTTAAGAACTTCAATGCCAAAGAGAAATAATAATAGGAATTCAATAGAACCTCAGTATACGAATGTCATAATTTGTGGTTGAAAATTTTAAAGAGAGATTTCACCTGAAGTTACTTTATCACTTAATACATTCCAGATTTATCTCTTCAGTATCATTTATCCATATTTAGTTTTTCAAACTCACTTTATAATATGTAAATCACCAACAACTTTAATCAGTGAATAATGAAATGGCTTGTTGATAAATACCTTTTCTGGGAAGATGGTTCTATCTTTCTTGGTTTATATTGTACCATTAGGTAAAATGCTGAATGATCGGTTAATTTCAGTGATAATATCTTGGAATTTATTACTCATTGGTGTTTCATTTGAAATCGTTTAAAATGCGATAATTAGAGCTATTAATACGACTCAACTTTAAACATGACGTATAAGTTACTGATGAACGAGTGGATTAAAAGTAATGATATAAAGACTGTCAGACATCCATCAGAATCCTAAAAAAGTATGTCTGCAAGCTATAATATCATTTAGTTAAATGCATTTGTTGGTTTAACAAGTCAGTAGCTCGGATAGCAAGACTTCAATCGATTTGATAACAAAGATTCGCAATTAGCTGTTGGAGAAATTAAGTGAAAATTGATATCCTGCCTATCATATAATAACTTTTATTGAAGCAGAAACATTACCACAAATTATAATGAAAACACAGGCAAACCGGTAATAACAAAACTAACACATACCAACTATATCATATCATGGATTATGATTTTACTTCCATTCTATGGAGAGGAATAATGCTTTGATTTCGTAATTCAGCGTAGAAATATTTTCGCCTAAGCAACCTCTGTGTTTCGGCAAATCCTATCCTAAGTTAACCTTTTAATTTTACTCATTTCATGGAGATAAAAAAAACTCACTATTGAAAACATGAATGAAACATAGAAAGCCTTACGATTCGGGAATTTCATGCATAAGCCAATGATTTCAATCGATATAATAACTTAAACTATGGAAATCCAAATATCCAGAGGAATCAAATAACTTCAGTGAGCAGTTTGCTACGCCTTTCTTCAATCATCATTATTGCTTTCTTTTCCAAAGCCTTCTTTTCCTTCAATAGCCCTTGCATAATTTTCTGAATTTCCTCGTGATCCACCATTTCCCGATCATATTTTGAATAAACCTGAATAAATGCGTATTTAAGTTCCTTTTTGTTTACTTTGTGAATCTGAAACAAAGCCTGAAACCTATTTAAAAAAAAAAAAACAAGAATTGAAACCTGAAAAAAAAAAAAGAAAAAAAACAAGAAACTGACGAGAAAAGTATCAGAAACAAATAATGGACTTCAAGTTTCACTCGAAAAAATAAACGCAGTCAGCTTTAGGGAGTAAAAACAGAAATCATTTTAATCCTAAATCTTATATGGTATGATAAATACATTTAGCTTCCTGATTTCAGAAATTGATTTTGTGACTTTAGAGTACTGTATTAATTTAAATATTGCACTTATTAGAGACTATACAAAATATGCTAATAGATGTAGAAAAACAAACAAAAGAAATGAAAAAGTCGATTTATGCAATATGAGGAATTTTAAATAATAGAAAATTCAAATTTACTTCATTCAAAGCTTTTCTATATTCATTGAGCAACTTCTTGCATGCAACATCAGCCATATTTTCGCGTCGTTCACGTGTTATTCGCGGCAACGAGATGTACAATACAGCACCTTCCTGACGTGGTGTCACGTTAAGTTTTGATTTTTCAATAGCGTTACGCGCTAACTTTATCACTGACGGATTATCCGTGAAATCCACGGAAATCAACAGTGGGTTTACTAGTTTGATTCGTCCAAGCGTATTTAACTTGTACTGCTGCAAATTATATTTTGATTAATAATATTATCGGAAACCTATCCATAATATTGCTATTTTAAAATATTTAGGAAATTTCGAACTCGAATTTAACTTGAGCGAGAAAAGAACCCGGTTAGGAACATCTAGAAAAATCCAAAATTTGACGCATAGCACAATACTTACGCCATTTGTTCTATATCACATGAAGAGAAGATTCGTAATCTAAAATCTTTGAATAAGCACTACCTTTCCATCTTCTGTTTTCACCACAAAATCTTCATATGTTCTTAAATCGACCTTCAGTGAAAGACTTTTCGTCAGTTCCTGCACGAAAATATCCTCCAAGCTTTTCATTTCTTTCACTCCATGTTGTATAACAAAATCACAACTATATGTTTTAACCTGATCGCCATTACTGCCATCAACACCTTCATCATCAAATCCTTTCTAAACAAAACAATTATAATCGATCTTCCGATTCTAAAAACCGAAAAATTAGTGAAGGATAATTTCTTAACTCCGAGCCAATAATCAAAGGATACATATAATAACATTAATATATTATAATATTAATCATAAGTCATTAGTACTTTTTCTGCATATAATTCTCGTTCAAACGACAGAAAAAAAGAACTGTACAGAAAATTTATAAGATCAAATATTTTCAGTTATTGTTAAACGGAATTTATATCATCGATACCGAGATAATTCAAAAATCAATCAGAAAATACAGAACTCCTTTTATCTGTTTTACCGTATGATTCCTTAATTAAATCAAACTCTAACCCAAAAGAAGTCAAGTTTTGATCTAATGGATCAGTTAATTAATCAACAAATTTTACAGTGGCAGGAAAATCAAATGAACACTATTCCTCCATATGTAACTTAAGCAAAAACAAAAATGTTGAAACCTAGATATCAACAGATAAGCATAAAACCACAACCTTTAAATGACAAGAATACCTACTATTTTCGCTTTCCGTTTCTTCTTCAAATATAACGGTGAGCAGTGTAATTCTCGGATTTGCGTTCGTTGACATAAAGATACATCATAGTAAGGTGTTACTTGAAGATATGTCTTCATTCTACTAGATCCTGTCTCGAATCCTTGTTTTTGTAACATATTTGTAGCTAGCTGGAAATTGACAAATCTTTGCCACAAACGAAACATCCTAAAAAGAGAGAAGGAAAAATGACAACTTTGACAATTTAATGTAAATGGAAAACAGAATTTCTTCACTGATTTATTTCCTATTTCAGCATGCTTTTAACTTGCTCAACGATTATCTCTCACAATTTTCCTCATTCTTCACCATGTTATTATTAGAAACATTAAAATACTCTACATATATTTACCAATTATCCTGAAATAAATGATGACGAGTTGTCTAATTAACCCTGATTGGTCATCATTAAAATCAGGAAAGATGGGTTTGTCATAAATAGATCGAAGCTCAATCGATTTTATTCAGATATTGATCCAACAACCTCCTTCTTTTTTATAATTAATCCGAAAAAGTTGCAAATCTTCAGTATCTTTCTCGCAGTTAGATTCTGACAATAATCAAAATTGGACTCAAGAAGCATTTCACAATATATTTCAATTGGCCTCAAAGAGCTTCTTTTAAATTTGGAATTCCTCGAAAAAAGACGTATCAAGCCAAAAGTACCATTTCAAAATAAGTATTACAGTTTTAATATACCTTGGATCAAATGCAAATGTTTTACTTGAAGCAATGGAATCAACAATGAAAGTTTTATTTCTCTTTTGAAAAAATGGAAAGGCACAACTCCAAATTTCGATAAAAGGACCAATTTAACAATCATTGGACTGGATTTGTGGAAAGATAGACCTCGTATTTGAAATAGCGAAAAACATGTGAAACAAATCACTGAATGAGAAAGAAATACTGCTGAAGGAATCAGCTAATTGCTAAACACATAAGTTAATTGATAAACAAACCACGAAAGAGATAGTGAAGAAATTTGATAGAGAAATAAGTAAATTTGCCATGGGAATTCAATTTGTTCCTAAATTTTAAAACCATAAAATTATGAAGAAAAAGACATAAAGTGAAAACAAAAAGTAAACAATTTTTAAAGAAAAGTAAAAGTGCAACATATAAATAATGTATCGTACGAGGGAGAGCCACACATAAGCCAAATGAATAATTTGCTTCTCATGTATTCCAACATAAAAGATAGCATAATTAGCGAGAAACTTTAACTATTACTTAAATATCGAGAAGTGGGGTGAACCATATAAACAGTGTGATGGATATTTGTGTTTTTAAACATAAATTTTCTTTTTAACTAAAAACTAAATTCTTATTGATTTTCAATATAAAGTGTCAAAATAAAAAGTCCTAAAATTTTAACAAAACATTTAAAATCCTCGTGAGAATTCAATTTTCAAAAACTTTAAGCAACCTTGACATGTAAATTAAAATAAAGTATCCAACACAAAACTCAGAATACTCCAGTCTGCCGACTTCACCATAAATATATCATCCATGATACAACATTTCATTTTGGCGTCATTTGCTGGCTATAAAGAGGGAAATGCATTAGAGGCTAACTGGAACACATGTGCATGGGAGAAGACAATTATTATTTCCGGAAAAGCGAAAATCTGGATGGACGGTCAAGCTGATGCAAGATCATCTAGAAAATACCCACCATCAATTTTGATTCGATGCAGCACAGGCAATCCGCGGTTAATTTCAAAATTCCTGTAAACAATAAATTTCAATAATAAATGACCGGAAAGTACTGTACCAATTCCAATACTGTTGCATCGCGTGGAGTTTTCAGCTTTCAAGACCATCCGTGCAAAGAAATCGAAGAAAATGAACATACAAACAAAAGGTGAATAGTAAATGATATGCGAACAAAATGCTTGTAAAGGTTTCTCAAAAATCGGCCAGGAAAATAGGAACAGAAAAATACGGCGATTGCTAAAAAGCAGGTCTTGCACACCAAAGAACAGAGCTTGCGTTGAAAGATTTGATATTTCAAACTCTCAAATTGAATAATTCGTTGAAAAATGGATTCTACTGGTTAGCTTCTCTCTCGAATGTCATACCCGTAACAGTGATTGAAAGTGGGAACTTCTCCAATTAAATTAATACTGGGATTGCACAGAAACAGCACCTTCCCGGTACCCTACAATGTATGCTATTATATAAAATTATATGCAAATAGAAAACTTTAAACGCATCATGAGACAGACAGATTGTCAAATACAGATTCCTTCAAAGATTAATCCCTTCACTTAATTTTTTTAAACCTGTGTTCTCCATTTTAGTGAGCTAAGAAAAACAGAAATCACTATCATAAATGCACCCCTCAAAAAAAATTTCATCGAAATTTCTTATTCCCTTGTCTCTTGAAAATTCTTATTGACAAGATAGCTCCGTAATTTTTTTCTGAAGTACTGTGTATCTAACACTGATTGAGAATAGTAACATAGATGAATTATTGGAAATATAATATCAATAATTCTAGAGGTTAAAAGAGAAAAGATAATTAATAGTAGATCAGGAAGATAAATAAATGCAAAAAGAAGATTTTTAAACAGAAAATATTTCTTGGAAGTGATAGAAAAATGCTTGGCTATAATTCGTTTAAACTTGCTGAGGCATTCATGAGTTTTCGGGTCCATTTTTATCATTATGTTCATCGGCAGATTCAGAATCCGTTGTATCCGCAAACGAATCAATCAGCTGTTCTTTGGCTGGTAAAGGTGTATAACTGCAACAGAAAACTTTAAAATCACAAATTTGAAAATAAGTATTGGAAAAATCAAAATAATACTTTAATCGGGAAAATTCACTTTTTTGGTCATACAATATTCCAATTAAATTTGCGAAGCTTAAAATTCTGTTAAAGAAAGTTTATTTTAATCTTCAATATTTAATTGGCTCTTCTGGAAATGAAAAAATGGAAACTTCTGCATTATTCTATCAAAAGAGCTTTATTATTCCATTCTACTATATGCTGTTTCTTATTTCCTGATGGGACTGGGTTATATAAAATATATTTTATTTAAAATGGAAAGAAGAAAAAGAAAAATTGAGCTAAGTAAATCAGTAAGTAAATAACATAACGAGTCTATATGGTACAATATTTTGAAGGTATTGCACAAAAGATCTTATAGTATTATTTAACTGCAAACGATGATAATTGACTTACACAAGTGATAAAAGACACCCTCATGAGATTCCTTAACTTATATCTGTTAAAACATTGATGAAAGAAATATATTTTATCTGAAGGTCTCAATTCTAACAAAATAGTTAACAGTGAATGCGTTGCATATATTTTATAATGGTAACGAAACGCAATTACTTACTCGATGTTCCGATTAATACGACTCGAAGAACTACCAATACCAATTTTCATAATGAACACAACGACGATAACACACAAAATTAGAAAAATGACCGTAAAAAGCAGTGTATGAAACAGTGATGAATGCATTACATGTACTTGTAATGATAATGAAGTGCAATCCTCTGAAATTTAAGAAATAATTTTAAAGCTAAAAATTCAAATTGATTGAGAGAAGTAATAAAGTGGCATGGAATTGTTTAATACAAACCGTTAAATGTCTCATAAAAGATATGAATTTGTAGTAAACTAAATCAGGGAAATGTGCTAAAATGATAAGAAACATTAGAAATTAGAGGTGTGATCAAGAGAACCAGAAAGACTTTTGAAAAAATACTAGAACGAGTAAAATTTTCTGAATTATAATAGAAAACCAAGTGCAGTTATTTCGAACGTCTACTTTGGGTCCTTTTATTCTGAAATGATTTTGTTTCTGCAACTTTCATCTTGGATAACATCACCTCGAACTTTTGCCCTCTTATACTTGTGATCTGAATTCATTTTATTCCAGAACTACTACGATAACTATTTCAGATTTACTATGTAATGATAGGATTGATAACACTCGAACGTCCTGATTCAAACTAAATTCTACAAGCACATTGAACATTTATAGGCTAACCGCAGTGATGTAGCATTGGATCCTCGCCCGCTTTACAGCATGGTCGACAATATCCTACCGATCGGTTACTGAAGTTTGGGGCACATGAATCACACTGCAAAGGTCCAGGACCATGACATGTCCTACATGCATCATCACATGGCGTACAAACAGAATTTGCTGCCTCATAATATCCAATGGAGCATTTATTTCTCTTCAGCACGCAACGCGCCTGCACTGCTATTGTATCTATAAGAAAGTGATTTATTGAAATAATCTGTGAAATTACAATCTGTTTAAAAATACATAAGTGAAAGTTAAAGTTTTTAAAAGGAATTCCTGATTCTTGTTTAAAAATTCGCCAATAATCACTTAAAAATTATTACCACATCCTAAGCAAGAATACGAATCCAAAATTAAACTTACTAACTAAAATAGTATTACTAAAATAGTTAATAGTGCTCAATCACAACGATTTCTGGAGAAAACGGCACAAATTTATTTACTTCTAAATTTGTAAACCGTAAATTAGATCTTTTTATTACATAAATGTTTTGCAACTTGATTGACAATAAAAAAGGTATGGATATGCATTTTTTCAAACACAAAAAGTTTTAAGTGCTTTTAGCTGCCACATTAATTTGATTAACATTTAATTCCTAAATTTAGGATTTGAATCTATTATTATTACTGTTAAGCAAATAGATAGTTAGAAATTGATAAATGATTTTCACAACACTTACAGTCCGGTTCAAGTTCAGGTGGACAAGTATCAATGCATTGTCCGTGATCCAAATGTCCATAATGGTTTACATCGATTAAGAGCTGCGCACCAGGGCATGTTTCGCACTGTTCTGCTTTAATGCATGTTTTGCAATTCGGACTGCATGCACGACATTTATACCCTTCTAGGAAGTACCCTTCATCACATCTGGCCACACATCTGTAATAACAAAATTTTGCAAGTCTGGAAATAAAACAATGGTAGCAGCCTTTCCTTTGTTCTTTATCCGTTATTCCTTCTACAATCAGAATAAGATTTTGGTTAGGCTTAATAGGAGAGATTCAATTACACTGATTTATTTTCAGTTTAACTACAATACGGATAAATACCGGAAGTTTAATTTTACCATCACCATTAGCAACAACTTTGAACTGTTTAAATTGAATGCTAGAACTCATATTATGATAAAAGTCTCGAGTGATCAGTTGATCCTTTAAAACGATTATCATTGTGGATCATATGAAAATATCTACTCATACGTAACAAAAGCCTTACTTGAATCCTGCACGATTACGCAGAGATTGCGTAAAATGCCTGCAAGAAAAACAGCTAACTGCTGATCGTGATTCCGTACATCCAATACATTCTGAGTGACAATCTGGAGCTGAACGCAAGTCGCCGAAATCAGTTAACGTTTTGGTTGGAGTAATCTGAAATTCAAGTTGATCACTTCTAAAAGTTTAATGATAAATTAACACAATAAGAATTTGCTGAACAAACAGGAAATTGAACAAAGACATTGAGAAAAATATCTGTAAGAATTTTTCAACAATTTGCTCAATTTTTATTTAATAAATTAATACTATGCCTGATAATTTCCTTTTTCAAGCAACAAACCCATATTATACTATTAATAATTAAGCATAACAGCAAGCAACAACAATATCATCTTCATATAACAGCTGTCAGTTATCAATCATGCTCAGAAAAAAAAAACAAACAAACAAAAAAGAAAAAAAAAAAAAAAACGAAATAACAATGACGAAAAGTGCTGGAAGAAGAGAAGTGACATAAAAATAGTTGAAAGAAGCAATTAAATTTATTCTCGTTATGATATTTCTTGCTAAAGAAATAACTGCATGCTTGGTAGATAAATGTACGACAAACAAACTTTATCATAATCATTTTATCAGATGAAAATAAAGTAACTAATGTTCAGAAATTAACCACAAAACTTTTTAAGTATTTTGAAGAGTCAGTTTAAAATTTGTCATTATTTATCTTAACTAATAAATTACTATTATTATATCACATGTATCCAATCTTAGCAACTTTAACAGCAAAGAACTAATAATGATAGCTGGTAAAAAATATTTCAATAAAAGGTCATGGAGTAAAATGTTACGGAATATTGAAACAAGCAATAGGAGTTATGTTAGTAATATTTTAAAAGATTTATATTTCATCCAAAAAAAAAAAAAAAAAAAAAAAAAAAACTGTGCGTTTTCGGGCATGCAACATATATTGAAGTAAGATTAATTGATTCAAAAAATTGCATCGTTATTTCCAGTATTATTACCAGTAAATTGTTAAACGATTATTCGCTTTGTTTATTTGTGTTTCAGAAGAAAATTGAAAAATTTAATTCAAGAATAAATCAGATTAACTGTTAATTTAATTTGGCTGACTCTTCCCCTAATTACTGGTATCAGCAAAGTTGTTCGCATGAAAACTATCGACTACAGCTAATTATACTTATCATTTATCAGACATTCTTAAAATTAAAATTTATGTAAGAAATACAAAGAAAAATATCAGTCCAAAGCTAAAACTTAATACGGAATAATTCTACTACGGTTTTAAAAGAAAATAATCGAATAGCTTATCTAATCCTAATTTTATGACCTTATTTTTTACTTTCATTATAAACAATTAAGCTAGATTTCTCAAGGGTCATCGCTGTAATTTCAAGTAATTAATCTATACATAAAATCTGATTAACTAAATTGTTTCAACTAAACAAAATGAAGTACACAATAGATCATGCCAGATGCCATTAGCGTAAAATATATCTTAAAACATATTTCCGGAATTTACATTCTGCTCTAAGAATTAAAATTGAATCCCATAAAATATAAAAGTGGCTAAAACGATTCTCATTCTCTCAATAGTAAATTATTACCTTATATCTTTGAATACCTGCATATTAAAACTCCTCTCCTACACCATTGTTTTTTAAGTATCACAAACACACATCAATCTAAAATCACAAATCCAAATCTAACTTTCTTAAATCACATTTATTTATTCATTTTTGAAAGCATTTCATGCAAAACGATGACGACGAAAATGTACACATCCATAGGCTAACTTAACATAAATATTACTTTTCGAATATGCAATATATTAGTGGTTTATTTTTTTTTTTTTTTTTTTTTTTTTGTAAGGAATGATGGAATAATTCTTTTGTACTTCTTATATTTGTTAAATTTTAACAAAAAAATAAAATTTTCTTAAAAGCATGTATGATTAGAAACTTGAAGTTTACTTACAAAATCCAGAAAAAAAATTTTTTGTAAGATAAGAAACAAAAAAAAAAACAAAAAAAAAAATAGCAAAAAGACTACAACTACTTGTATTCCAACATACTACGACTACAACTACCACTAATATTATGATAAAAAATTTTCATCAAAATTTTAATGTTGAAAAAGATGCACAAAAAGCAGTATGAAAAACTTATCACTATCAAATCCAGAAATGGAAAGATCTAAATTTCCTTCCAATTTACTAACACTCTCAATTATAATTCAATATTTCTTATTTAGAGTACAGGATTTCCAATGCATTCGTAGTATATCAGGCTTACAATAAACGGTTTCAGATGTTTTAGTTATAATAACACGAACAATTTCAAACCCATCACTTTATTCTTTATATAAGAAAAAAATTCAGCACTTAAATAAATTAAGGCACAAAACCTTAACACCAGGAAAAATTTATGCCAAAGAGTTAAAATACAAATGATAATAAGCCAATAGTCTGAAGTGAATTCCTCGTTTTATCCCATTAATAACTGGGTTGTTTAAAATCGAAATACATTTCCAGTTCATCCAAGAGAATTCATTTCATTTGTAGTAGCCAAATGAGTGATGCCATTTTATAAAGTATAAAAAAAAAAAATTCATATAAGAGCCACCGGATCTTATCATTGTTATCATTATTCATCAAAAGGCAACACATTGCAACCCATACAGTTTTAGTTCTCATTAAAATTATTCGATAAGAAATATGAAAGAATAATTCACATAAAGATTATGGCTTCAGAATCGCGATTCACTTTACACGAATATTATGAAGTTATACTGCATAGATTACGAGAAAAATGAAAATATCTTCATTAAAAACTCACTAATTCATGCCCTTAATTTGCAATTCATAACTACCAAAATTCCTCTTTCGGATAATTTTGAAAACTTCGAGTAAACTGATGAAAAAAACGCCTTTTTCCTAGACAAAATCAAAGTAAAAGATAGTGAAAATCCTTAAGTTCACAAATTTGTACGTTTTTATAACCTTAGCTGTTATTATATATCCGGCATAGAGGAAATGGAATGTTACAATCACGGAAAAAAAAAAAAAAAAAGAACATTGAAGTGAGAAATAATAGGAATAGTGTAATAGAAAGAGGCATGCCAATAATCTTAATTAATTAAATTATTCAGCAACTATCATCAACAGTTCTCACCAAAATATGCTCTTTTTTCACGAACCTATTTTTCTGAGTAGAAAAAAAACATACCACACTCAATTCATCAAATAAACTATAAAATAATGGCAGTGGAAGACTGATAAAATGAAGTGACACGAAACACAACAGCTCACAAAGGCAAATCGTTGAAAAGTTCAAAAGGGACTTGGAAAAATTTTTAAAAATTAAATTCAATTTCTCACACAAAATTTACTTCATCTCATCTCTATAATGCAACAAGAAAAAACAAGTCATTCACGCTTAGTCTTATATCAAGACTATATATAAATTCGTAGAAATGCTGAATTGAATGTACTTTTCGAACTAGAAACAATCGTCGAACTGAGAAATTCAAATATATTCTCCAGAAATGAAATCTCCTTATTTACTGTTGTAGAAAAAAAAAATGCATTCATACAAATACAAAAGTTCTCCACTTCCTTTAAAAATTAGTGAATAACCAATCAAAAAAAGAGTCAAGCACTTGGAAATCCACTGGATTATGCAAAATTCAAATATCAAAACTTGAAGAAAGACAACAATACTTGGAAAAAATACTTCATGGAAAAACATAAAGCCAAGCATTTCAATAAAACTAAACATTTTTTCTAATAATATGTGTCAAAATTATCCAATATTGCTCGGCTTAGCAATCTCAAATAATGATAATGTGCCCAAGTAGCTGTTAAGCATATCCAAATCATAGATAAAACTTTTTTGACCTAAATCAAAACTATTTCTATGTAGAGGCTTCTTTATGGTGAATGTTCAGTTACCTCCACTCGTTACTATGGGTATAACTTAAAACAATAAAAAAGTTCCTTGTACTTTGGTAAGTACAATGAATCTGTACATACATTCTCCTGTACTAAAATGAGATACCAGACTCAGCAGGACTCTCAATAAAATTTCTACCGAATGACCCGTACCACTTATGGTTTCGTTCTTGGTACTAAAGGTACAACCAAGTAAATGTACTTCGTTTCTTACAGGATTGAAGCACTTAAATCTTGAACAACAGTATGAAATTTTCACTAAAACTTCGAGTTCAGTAAATTCAGTAGCTCACAAAAATTTTGGAAATTTTTCTGAATTTTAACGAGATTTTAAGCCGTACAAATAGCAAAATAAATCAGTTTGCATAAAGTTAAGACATAGTAATCTGAAATGAAAATAATGATTAAAGAATCATGATACAAAACAGGAAAAGAACCACATTTTACAAAATCATAAATGAAACATGAAAAAATTTCTCCACGTCACGATTAATGATCAATTGATCAGCAAATACGTATAACCAGGAAGTGATGGAAAAGCAGATGCAGTTGAGAATTTTTAGCAGTTGAGCAGATTTCAAAAAGACTGAAGTGATATATCAAGGAAAAAATCTTTTGAAATACATTGTAAAGAAAAAAATGGGTACTAATGACTAGTCACATCAGTTCCATTCCATGTTATTTTACTCGAATTTAATTTTAAATTTGAAAAGTCCTGATTTTTCTCCTCAGAAAGAAAACTTCCATTTGTCTTTATTAAAATGGAACAATGTCAGTTCGGTAGTACTTAATCCGGATAAAAAATGGAATTAGGAAAATTAGTTCTTGGCCCGGAATTAAAAAATGAGCACTTTTTCTCTCTTTCCACATTATGACGTTAGACAATTTTGAAACTGAAGATAAAAAGCATTGAAGGGTGGAAATCATAAATTACCTGAAAGTTGAAACTAATTTCAAAAAACTCCAATTTGAAATAAATTTTAAGAGTCTGAAACCAAAAAATTTTCAACAATGATAATAAATGATAATAAAGTTAACCTCTAAACACCAAAGCATTGTAAAATAGATGAAACATATCCGAAAAAAACATTATTTTGTTAAACATAGATGTAAAACATGTCAGTAAAAATTTGTAAGGAAAAACCATTGCAGGAAGCCAACGAACACGTATAGAATATATATCTCAAAATCGGATACAATGACATCCCTAAAAAATCAAATTTTCAATATTACAAACATATAACAAATTTACCTCCTCTTCCTTCGGTTTATTATGTTATCAAAACATACGGCAGTATTTTTGTACCACCTTTACCAGTAGTATAAATTTTAAAAAAGTTCCTCCGTAAAACTAGTTCATTTAATTACTAATTGTAGGAAACTGTTGGAAAAGTAAAAATACAAACAGAATCTTGCAATAGCAAAGATTTGTTTGAAAGTTTTGTAGTTCGATAACATGAAAATAAGGCTAGTAAACGACAGGATAGCCTTTTATTTCAATTTCCTAGCCGCTTACACTTTTGATCAAATTTTTTTTTAAAAAACTTCAAAATAATTGTAAAATTTGAAACCATCATTCCTTAAATTAATTGAGAGAAATTTCAGGTTGTGGGATCCAATGAAGGTGAAGGAGGTATAATGGCTGCTGTTGAAATATTACTAGCAAGAGAGATAGTAGAAGGTGTAGTAGTAGTAATAGTAGTAGGAGTAATAGTAGGTTTCATTGCACGCCGACAAGCCAATACTGCAGCTAATGTAACAAGCACTAATACGGCCAACTGCAGTGTCATCAACAGAGCCGGTAGTGAGATCTGTAGAAAAACCGTTAATTCAATCAACAGCTCATTAAGTAAGTAATTAATTACACACAATGGTGAATGGTAGTAGTGATAATAATCAACACACCGAAACAAAAAAGGAAGGAAATAAAAGTTTAAAAAATCACGAGATCCCATTTCTGTTCATTACAGAAACTACTGATATTAAGCAATAATGCAAAAAGAAAGAAAATCCCATTAAACATGCAATTCGGTAAACCGAATTAGCAATATCACAAGCAACGACAGCAATGTATTGAGTGGATTATTTCAATAATACCTATGAATGACCACAAAAATTTGACCCAATACAACTCTTTTTTCTTTGAAAAAATTTTTATTAATTATTTTATAGCAGAAAGAGGAACCCCTGCGCTCTCTTTTAATTAGCAGAAACTACCTAAATGGGACACAATACCATCCCCTATCCAATCTTATCCCTAAATAATTTTATGTTAAGGATACCAAGCAAATCATCAAAACCGAAGAAAGGTCGAACCTCATGAAATACTTTAAGTTATTATCAGAAATCACAGCAAAGAAAATTGACTCATTTAAGAGCGTAATAGCTGAATTAATAATTAATAATAACCCATATAATGCGAAGATAGGAATACTCGCATTACGTGGCAAACCAGTTCCAACTTTGACTTAATTATCCTTCGATTTCTTGTGATTCATGAAATCTAACAAAACTACATAGCTAAATATTACTGATTTTTTTTAAAGAAACAAAAAAGATTTAATTACAAAGCGAATTTAATCTAAAATCAAAAAATGTTAGTTTCTGCGGAAAATGAAGATAACGAAATGAAACCGAAATAAAAATAAAAACTCATGCATATTATTTCCTGCTCTTTATTTAGATGTCCAGAGATTTGGGGTGTCGTTTAAAATTAATAAGCAAGTATTACAAACGAATTTTCGGCACAACTAGAGTTTAAGTATTCAAACACTCAAGGAAATGGTATTGACTAATCCGGAGAGTTGATGTCTGAATATCGTGACAAGGGCAATTCAAAGCTGAAAAATTAAAGAAAAAGCTACATGCATTAATGCAACTAAAAAAGAATTTGCAGAGGATTTCATGCAAATCTTTTGAATTTTTCAGTTGTTTTTCTCTATGACACAACAACCATGAAATTGTTGATAGTGTCTCATACCCGTAATTCTGGTGGAGCATCAACCAAAAGCGAATTCTTATTCTCCACCTCCTCAGGTTGCCAATCTCTAGAATCACGCTGCTTTTGCTTCATTTCCTGAACTGACGACAGTGAATGATGATGACGATGACGGCAACACTGGTGATAATGTTTGATGACTACCTTTCATACTGGATGGCTACTTTCATTTCTGCCAATCACTAAGCACATTTCTCGTTTTATGTAAAGAAAAGCTTTAAAAAAAATGCATGGACTGAAACAGCCAAATTGAAAATAAATAGAAATATTGAAAATTAGAAGCCATATTTCCTCCATTTCATAGACCGCCCATTCTAACAACGAGTCATTAAATCAACCAGTTTAAACGTCCAAATAGTTCTGATGATTAAAAAAGAGGGAACTTCGAATTTTTCAAAGAGAACAACTTGGAGTTGAAACTTGACTTCGTTCCATTCTAAAAAGTCAAAACATATCTGGATGTTTTAACTGGAATTGACATAAGCAAAAAGGCGTGTTAGGAGCACATAAAATTATTGCTACCAAGCTCCGCTGTGCACCTGTGCATTTATCGAAAAACGCAAAATAATATGGGAGAAAATTGTGTAGCAGCAATTAAGTTCTTTGATAAAAGCTACCACCACCTCCTTAAATTTAGAAAAATAGAACAAAAAGTTAATTCTAAGATTAATCCATAGGGAAGAAGTTGTAACGCTATTTTTTTGAAAGACTACTGTAGCTGTGAAGAATGGTTTAACCATTGTGATCAAAGAAATGGAGAAAAAGGACAGCGGTCCATGCACCTGTGATGCTATATGTTGAGTTATTCGATCGAATGGAGACTCTGAATCAGAGGATGGCAAATTTGAGGGATGTCGAGGATCATTTGGTTGAGCTGGCTCAGCGGTACCATATAGCAACAGCGACCAATCATGAAAAGTTCCTGGAAATAATTTGCAAAATTAAGGGAAGCATAACAAAATTTGAAATAGAAGTAGAAATCTAATAATTTAAGGCGAGAGGATATACTTATGTCAAAAATCTGACATTTGAATAAAATAAAGTGGGAAGGTTTGCTTGGATAGTAAGGACGAAAATGATTAGTAAATAAAGACCTAAAAATACTGATGAAATAAGAGATACACCATACTATAGTACATCTACAAAGGAATAAATTCTTGAAATAAAGTGCAAAGAACAAGTGTGTATATCGAACTACTAATTTGCTAAGCAAACGATTCTAAAGCTCCAAAAAATTTGAAATTTATCTCAACATATGATGATGAAAACGACAACCTCCAATATTCCTATTCGTGCTAACAGATTCCACCATCAAAGTCCACGTTCCACGAGGGTCTTCACCCCATGTTTGTACGGATAGGAAGGGCCACTTATGAATACCATTCGAATTGAAATCCTGCAGAACATATTTATTAGTGAGTTATAGCTCGATAGGTTGAGTATAAGAAAGAGTATTCAGGAAGTGAAATCAACGAAATTGTCTACTTAAGCTGACAACATAATCAGTGGTGATAATAGAAAGCAAGCCACATTTTTCAGAACCTTCATACATGAACTAAAAACAATTACTTAATATACATAACAAATGGATACACTGCTATCAAGTAAATTACACTCCAGCTAATAATGCATGAGATCTATAAAGCAAACCTGTGGACGGGGTGGAAGTAATACAGAGGAGGTTCCACGTGGCGAAAACAGCGTAAGTTTTAGGTCGCCTCGCTTCCCAAAGCGGAATGTTGCCAAAACTTGTACATGCTCGAGGTAGAGAACTGGTGTACCAGATTCACAGCCACCTACTTCCAGTGAAAAATTCATTTGAAAACTACCCGTTATTGGTCGCGGACTGAAAAGAAAAAGTTTTGCACCCCTACAAAAAATGACTCAATTTCTTTCCATATAATGTTATTGCAAATAAGCGCAGCTGATCTCTTCAATATTTGGAATCATCTTCATCTTCAAAATGTTTGGATTTTGAAGCTCCCAAGCTTACAAACGAATTAAAACAATCATCCCAATGCAACCAATTTCCTAGAATATTTCAAGTTATACGAGCGTAATCGCAGTATTATTTTTTATTCATGCTCTCTATTTGAACTCCCTGTATATTCTAATCCCAAAATTACAGAAGAATTCTTCAACTTACTTTGGCTTCTCCAACTTATAGTCATATGTACAAATATGTTGTTCTGGTACTGTTTTCCAGATCATTGCAAGCTTTACCAATGCTCCGGCATCCATCAAACCATAACCAAATTTGTTGCTGATTCGCCGTCCGACGCCATTCACTGACCAGCCTGGATTATTCAGCAGTGGCACTGGATTGGCTGTTCGCAATACAATATGTTGCGTATCGCGCCATGTTAAATTTGGACTAAAAGTTAATAAATTAAAGAGGGAATCTCGGAACGTTCGCTGAGTTTCATTCCAAATGAACACCTAGTAGTTCTCAAAATAATAGGCTTTCTTAAGTGAAGTTATTGATTAAAGAATAAATAAATTATGCACTAAATACACCTCACAACTGACCAATTTATGAAATAATCTAACTGCAAAATTTGTTTCTTAATGGCCAGTTACTTCTTTCTCGCTAAGCTTCAGTAGGTTAGTGTCGGAGACACATATTTCTCTCCTAACGATTATTTGATGAGGAGATGCAAACTTATTCGCGTAGTAAAAACTTACTTAGCTTCCAGTGCTAACGCAATAATACCCGCTGCAAGTGGTGCAGAAGCACTAGTACCCGTATGTGAACGAGTACAACCGTGTGGTACATCAACTGTTATCTGAAAACTTGGCTTAAGGTAGGAGTAACTTACTAGCGGAACTGAGAACCACCAAAAACAACACTAAATAGTTTGTCACATAGTAGATTTAACGTTTACAGCTTTATGAAATTAATGCTCGGCGGTGTTCAATGTATATTAACCCCGATAACAGTAACACGCTAGGCTGGATTTTCAAATAGTTCCATTATGAACAATGTAATGGTATAACCCACCCGATCTAATTGGGTGAATGTAAGCATAAACGCTCGTCACCTTATCCTTATATATATCATATATCTCTTGTAGTTTTATAGTCAGTACCATCCTTACATTGATGAGATGCCAAGACCGGACTCTGTAAGAGAGTCATGAAATTAAAGAAATGAAATACAAGATACTCACAACAGCTGGTTGATTCATGTTACCGCTACTGTATGTTGTAGCGATGGTTGATGGACACTCTTCTAGATACCAAGGACTGCGATTATCCATTGTTGCCGAACTAACACTAAGCGTATAGACAGATGTCGTGTAACCATCAGCCGAGCAACTATCTTGTCTGCAAGATCCACCGGAAATGGTCTTTTAATTCTATTACTTTTATCATTATACTCTCATCACCCATTGAAATTTTTAAAATCGAATTCCTTTTTCACTGTTTTCAAAGCTTCTTAGTATCTTTATTCAGACTTAAATCTTTTACCTTGAACCACCATTACCACTGGCCCAAACAAAAATGCTTCCTTTGCCATCGCGTCCTACCCTGACACCGTAATAAAACGCCTCTCGAGCCAAGGGTCCAGGACCATCAAACGTTCTTCCATCATCTTCAGGACCCCAACTCGCCGAATAAATATCGATATGATGACGATTAAGAGAGAGACTTGCTGCTTCAACACTAAAGTGAAGTGTAATTTGGTAAACTTCAGAAGATGATGATCTTACAAGATCAGAAATGTAAGTACGACAAAAGTTCTCTGGAACTTTTGTCGTACTTATCAAACAGGAGCGGAATTTAATAGACCCAATCGATACAATTTTTAATTAATCCTTTTCAGGCCTTTCTTTACATTTCAATCACTGCTTATTCATTAAGACAAGACAAAGAACTTTAGGTACTTGTTAGAAAACTTAGTCCTTATTTTATCATCGAGATCAGTAGACCTTATCAATTTTAAAACGATCTAATTTTCCTCATATTTCACCGAGTAAACTATGATTTACGGATCAATCTGCAGATAAATCCAATAATAAATAAATTAAAAGTAACCTAGCAACTGAGGAACGGGTATTTAACAGTTTAGCACTAAGTATCCATTAACCCTGTCAGATATTTACCTATCGCTCACAGGACCATCTAACATTCGTACACCTCCGATTTTTGCATGAAATGCAACACCGACACCACAATATACATTCCCAGCAACTGATGCAACTTCACCTGCACATCGTGTACCATGCCTGCAAACATTAACGGGTATCCCACAGCGCAAGAATGGTTATACTAATCCAGTAGAACAATGGAACAAATTAGAGTCATGGATATTGTTCATTATATCAATAATTACGTATGTTTTCTAATACCTGAACTTAATTAGACTCGAATTTAAGTTCGGCAAACTTTATTTGTTAAAAAACTCTCATTACAGTACGACAATGTAACAGTTGGGCTATATACAGGGCAATACATGACCTTCTTGAGCTAAATTATCAGATTTACCGATAATTCAAAAACAGGTAAATTAACTAGAATGAGGGACCAATAATACATACACTCTAACCGGAGAGACATGATATTTATGCTTTTGTATAGCTCCATTATTTCGTTATTCAGGTCTTTGAATTTTTTATCAGGATCTCACGACTTTGCTAATTGATTTGCTCCAGAACGGCATCCCTCCTCCACTTACTCCAGTGATTTATTTGCCTTATTTTAACTTTGCCTCATAATGTACTTATTTGCTTGTCGATTTCCACAGATGATTAGACTATTGCATCCTTACTGCGTTTCACTTTTATTTAAACACCAATTCAGCTCCTTGGAATAATTATACTTACTTATTGTCACCATCATCTTGCGGTGTTGGATCATCATCATGACCATTAATATCCGTACTTGCCAATGGATCATAATTCGCCGCCAGATCCGGATGATCTCGCTGGATACCATCATCCAATATCGAAACAGATATATTACGACCAGCATAACCTAATAACCATGCAGCATGCACATTCATATCAAAACCCCCCTGTGCACCACTGTTCTGCAATCCAGTACTTCAATATTTTTTTCGGGCAATTGTCGTAATCTGAGCAAACTTTAAAAATTGTCGTTAATTTTTTTTTTTCGGATGAAAGAGATCTTAAAGGAAATACTTTAAGTAGTATTTATAAATCCAAAAACTTTTGCATTTAATAAAATTACCTAGCTACGCGCAATGCTTGAAAAGAAAAGAAAAACAGATTACGTAAACAACTTAATTTAATCTTCCTTTCAAAAGTACTCGAATGCTAAGAAAAAGAAGTAAAGAGAAAAAAAAATAACTTGATTTCTATGTCTCAAAACCTGTACTTTACAAAAATTTCGCATAAAAAAAATCGTATAAAGCACTCACATTCAGAAGATTTTGAAAGCAATAGAAACAGAGTAATCTTTAATAAAAAAAAAAAAAAAAAAAAAAAAAAAAAAAAAAACATACAAAATACCACTGTTCCTTATACAACGGATCTGGAAATGGCAAAACGGGCACATCACGTTGTATGGAATTAATTCGTTGTTCCGTATTAGCTATCGATCCAGCACGCCTTACAACATTAGTGGAACCACCATTAGGTTCATAAACGGAATCCGGGTACACAAAATCACGTTTGCGCCTCACCCTGAATATTTTAGGAAATGACATTGAAGTTCAACAAGAAATTGAAAATTAAATCTCTAAAAAATGAAACAATGGACAAAATTCAGTTTTTCAAAAACTAAGTAATTGGAAGCTTCAAATACCTCGATCTTTGTTCTTCGATTAATAAAATATCAGGATGCTCTTGCAATCTTGAGATTATTTCACGTTTTTGTCGTCTTGAGCGTTCCTTTGGTGAATGAATAACAAAATAATATGTACCATCAAGAAATGGCTTACCCTAAAATTCGAATGGAATTAGATTTCGCGCTCGAATTTGGGATTATAAAACTTACTTTCCCTGCGCACTCTAAATTAAAAATGTGTACTCCATAGATCCAAAACTCAATTAAAACAACTGACGCCGATAATCTCAATCTACGGTGGGTAACGATGAGAATGAATCTTAAGAATCATAACAAATTAGTACGATATTTCCATCTGTCAATATCACTGAAATAAATGAAGACTAA
>JABVXV010000163.1:82225-138732 GCA_013365325.1 Dipetalonema caudispina
AAACAACTGACGCCGATAATCTCAATCTACGGTGGGTAACGATGAGAATGAATCTTAAGAATCATAACAAATTAGTACGATATTTCCATCTGTCAATATCACTGAAATAAATGAAGACTAACACGCAAAGAGAGAGGAGACGCGATGACAGAGGATATGTTCAAAAATTTAAGAAAGAACCTCTCTCCTAGTGAACTTTCTAATTCAAATTCATGTCAAATATTAAAATCAATTAGAATGGAGAATCTGCTAGACAAAATTCGGTAATAATTTACTTTAATCTCCAAACCATGCTGCTTAGCAATTAAATGAGCTTTTTTGTCATCTTTCTCACGAAGTCTCATAACTGTATGACTTGGCTCCGGGCAAACATCATCCGTTGTACATATCGAATCATGCTCAATACCCAAAACCCTTTGCAAACAACCAAGCAAAATAAGTGTTTTCGTCAACTGCCAACACATCCTGAAAGAACATTGAATGCTACCGATTACTTATTAAGAGTTATTTATACATGAATGAAAGTGATGTTTAATAGAATGAAAGGAGTTCCATTTATCAAACAATGACAGGTCCCATTAATACGAAAACAAACCTTTTGAATTTATGAAACTGTCCAAATAAATCTCTACTGGTTAAATTATTTTAGTGGTGATTGTATATGCTGTTCGTACAGAATTTATTTTTTGTTAAATTTTAGTGATGACTGTATATGCTGTCTGTGCAGCAGAATTTATTCTTTTTGTTAAGTATGATAAGATAGAGTATAAAAAAAAATAATAAGAAAATAGTAGAAGTATAATCACATAATTGCTACAGGAGGCATGTTGAGGATCATTTAATTTTTCGTCTTAATAATTTAACTAATGAAGTAATGCAACGTGAAAGGTTGCGTAAAGTAATCATTATTATAAAACGTCACTATTATAAATATGATCACTCAGATGAATACTGTTACAAGCAATATAAGAGAAGATAAATAATGCGAATGGCAGTCCTGACGATTTGTTGCCAATTTACAATTGTAATTTTTTTAAACAGCTATTTCAGCTCTCTCTTTTCCTCTCACCTTCACTAGCAGAGCTTGTAATCAGCTTCCTTTTCCCTGTGGTGATCTCAATTAGATCCTCTCCCATTACTAAAGCATAAAGTTCGCTCATTTCTTTAACTGTAAATGAAACATTTTTTCATATCATCAAATTCCATCTATTTTCTACAAATTCAGTTCAACAACTATGCTTTTTCAGTCACTATTTTAAAAATATTTCAATTAAAATATGTCAAAGAAAATTTCTTAAAGCATTACAATCTTTCATAGTACCTATTTCCATATTATTTCAGAAAAGCTCACCTGAAATGTACATCTTATCGCGATATAGAAGAGATAAAACGGCTGGTAAGCATGAAATCATAATGAAATAACTTTCGCTTACCGATACAAAGCAGAATGAACGGATATTTTGTTCTATTACGACCGGCAACAACCTGATACGGATTCCATTTTTTATGCACTTACTAAATCCAAAGTCATGTTTTTTAACTTGCCATTCGAAATTATCACTTATTTTTAGGTTATACTGCTTCATTTAATAACATGTTTATTCATTTCCTCCGGTTTAGCGATTGCCCGAACCACATAACTAATTATTAAATTACTCTACAACTTATGCACCTAATCACAATTTCACTGATTAAAACGTTCGTCCAAGGCTGTAATTTTTTTAAATCAAAAATAAAACTTACTGCAAGAAAGTTGATTCAAAAAGTGGAATATTTATAATCAAAACAATGGAAAAATGTAAACGGTGATCTTAAAAAAGATAAATTTTTTGAAGTGTGAACACTATCTTCGAATCACTACAAAAGAAGAAAAGATCAACAAGAATATTATCAAAAAGTGAGGACTACAATTTCTTTTTAAATAAATTTTTCTACAAGGCAAATCAGACAAAGGAAACGAAAGCATTTTTCAAAATTAACTTCCTAGAATCTTTCCATAATCTGCAGTATTGCTAAAGCAAAAAAAAAAGATTGCATTTAGACTTAAAAAAAAACTTCAGATCAAACTAGTGCAAATTTTAGCATAAATTTTTAAAATTCAAAGAAAAAACTCAGTCCATAAACTTGAATTTCAACTAGGAATCTCAAAAAGTCCTATTTTTTGAGACTATATCTACAGTTTGCCAGTAAACACCTATCCTGCTTGCAATGTCATTACATACTGCGCACTTGACAGTGGAATAAGGAGTATCCATGTGACACCATATTTTAATTCATCAAAGATCAATGAAATTTGAAATTTTCGAAGAGAAAACATATGAGACCGGAAATGTGTGATGTTTACAAATTATTTCACATATGAAATATCGCGCTTGAAAATATTAATAAAGAAAACCAAAAAATATTCACCTATTACGGAGTTAATAAAATCAATTATCATGAAGACATGCTCAAATTCGTTCCAGCCTAATAACATAAACTTTCTAGGCATAGAAGCTTGAAATAATGTCATCGTCAATATGCATTGCAAACTTATTAGTTAATCAAATTTTCAGTATTAATTTTTATGATAACAGAAGCAAAAAAAAAAAATGTAAGCTCATCCTGCACCAAATTAAAAATATTTGAAGTAAGTAAACAACACTCACAAAGAATAATTTATTTTGTGTGTGAAAGCAAAATGGATACGAACGAACATATATACATATAGACAGCGACATAAATACTTGTCCATGTAAACAAGTGACAAATCAAGCAAACAAGTTTTTAAACTTTTATCATCCCACTAATTAATTCAGTATTCCTACATAGCACTTTTACTTGTAGTAATAAGAAAACTAGACGACAATGCAGATTTATGCAAGTCATTAACAAATGTTAGTAACGATGATGACTGTAACATACTTGAGATAAACGATAAATTTCATTCAACTGTGAGAAGTAAGTAACAATCTTTTTTTTTTACAAAAAAAAAAACAACAGTAGGTTTCTATTAATGACATGTACAGCTAAAGTACCATTATACAAATTATCTTGAAAGCTGAAAAGAAACAAAATACAAAATTGCAAAACTTATATTGTACTATAAATCTCATATTATTATATCTAAATCTATTCCAGAGTTTCATGTATTTTATATAAATGTTTCATTATTTCTAACATATCTGTCTGCCGCAACTACTCATAGAAAAATTTACGAATCACGATTTCATCCAAGATCAAATTTTGCAAAACCCATTCTAAATCAAACTATATTTCAATCAGAAATTCAATTACGAATTTAAACTTATCATTTGTGCAAATCTGATTGACTTCCATCTTAAAATGAAATTCTGTCTTAGTTTAACTCATTTGTAGCTATAAGACTTACATTAGCTTTTCTTGTAGCTCATGATTATACTAGGAATGTTCTAAATTATTGGCAGGTTAAGCGAAATTTCGAAATATATGCGAGATATTTATTCCTGGCACAACAGTCCAAAGCATTAATTCAACATCAGCTACCAAATAAGTGCCTCAAAATTACACGGTTTATTTAGGAGTCGTGATTACTGTTCCGTTATTACTATTTGAAAATTTTGATTTCTGATATTTCAGAACTAACTCAGCTAATGCTATTGCTGTCTCGAAGTTAAAATATCATTCACATCTCAACTTTTTGAGATTTTTATGATAATATTTCTAGCATATATGCATATAAAGATGATAATTTCAATTTGTAAAATTTACTCTTTCTTCAAATTCATTTAATCCATCTCCTCAACTACTCTAATCCATCCCCTTAATTACTTCCAGTCCAACATCTCCAAACAGTTTGGTTTGCAATTTGCCCAAACTTTAGACTTTTGTAAGCTGCTTCATCTTGCATTTTTATAAATTATTTGGCTCCACGTCTTTATAAATCACTCCGAGTCTTCTATCTCCTTCATTAAAATATTGTACGTGTTAAGCTTCGATTAGCTTATTGTTACATACTTTCAAGACTCATTTATACTTTTCCATGGCATAGACTACAACAATAAAATCGTAAATATAACACTTACTAATGGTTATGACGCTGTTTTATAATTTCGTCATGTTGCAAATATGATGTCATGCCGAATTCAACAAAAATATTTGCTTGAAAAAGTTTTGATCTTTGGAAATTTCAGAACACTTGAGGCTGCTCAAATGATTTATATAGTACAATTAAAACTAATTACATCAGCTGATGATTTAAGTTCACCGTACATTATTTCTAAGCTGCAGTAAAATCAATAACCTACAAGGTGAGAGAAATTTAATAAAAAAAAAGGAAAACTTGACACCTTTTCAACGTCGATGATGGCATGGTTGCAATCCTTGACGAATGATGTACACACTTGTCGCAGAATGAATAAAGAAGGAAGGAAATTGAAATCTGTTAGCAAACCAAATATTTGAAACTTTACTTAGCAAATAATTGTAGCAACAGCAGTAGCAACTCGGCATTTAAAAACAGAAAGTAGCAAAAGTAGTAGGTAGAATTGCAATTGCAGCAACAACAAGTACTGTTATTGTTATTGATTTTTAATGATTGTTCCGCTAATGTCCTGATCATATATCCTGCTCATTTCCTGCTTCGACTGATTTTTTTCATCAATTTGAAAAAAGGGGATAAACGCGTTGTATCCTTGTTTCCACTTCTAGTTCGTTTTCAGCAATCCGAAGCATAAGAAGTCCGGAAATATTACCCACACACGTACACATGAATAGACATACATAAAATACTGGTACTGCTGCGCTAGTTCCCCTTTTTTGTTTGAACCGAAGAGCTAATCCTAGCTGAAATTAGTAGAAGATTTTAAATTTCATCAATTCCACGCCTAGGTTTTCGTCGTCGCAGTCTTATATAAGGAAGCTTATTGAAATTAGGATGAAATATTTCGAACGAAATTCGAACAAGAAGTAAATCCAAACAAGATAATGGTATGAAAAGATCTTTAGCTATTTAGGAACTTAAAATGATATTCGAACATCATACGAAAATTTCAATCTTTCAAATGTTCCAATAATTCCTATCTGAGCATCTGCAACACAATAACAGGATATATAGAATAAAACAGCATCCACTACATGCTTCAAATTAACCAAAAACATCGCAGTACTACACAGTAAGTAATTACCTTAATAATATGATAAAGTTAATATTGTGAAACTTCTGCGTAGTACGGCTTAAGGAATGAACTTTTCAAATTAACCATTAAATGCCTATTTTATTACGACATTTAACAAATAATTTAAAAAACATTATTTCACCACAATCAATGCATTCTGCTAAATAAAAAGACAATTGTGATTACAATTGGGGATATTTGTAATAACTAGTAACGCCACTACATAACATCACTTTTCACTGAAAAATGATCTAAAGCAACCGGTTTGTTTCTCTTCTAGTTAATTCCCATATTTTAAGTTCGTTTTCAAAAATATCATTTTCTACTGAGCTAAAGAAGCACTTAACGATTAATGTAAAGAAACGTGTATATAGTAAATGACAACTGCAATATAAATTTCTGAACATTTGTACCAGCAGCATGATTTCAATTAATTAGTCGATTGCGCCCAAACAAAAAAAAAAGTCTTAAGATACAAAATTTTTCATTCGAGAAATAAGCAAACAAACAAACAAAAGCAAAAGGAGAAGATAAAAACCTTAAATATATGAGAAATAAAATAACAAAAATTTGTAAATAAGAAGTAAAATTAAACTCTACTAATCCAAAACTACAACAAATAATTGAAATTTAATGTTTCATATATATTGATAAGAAACACTAAAGTTATACTTTGAATTCTTGTTAGCAACAGAACTAAATAACGATGATCCAAATGCTAGCATTCCAATGTTTGACATTAAAATTATGGAAAAGAGAATCGAATAACTGATAATTATGAAATTGAAATGAATAAATGGATTTCAACGTTTGATCATACTAAGCACAGAAAACAGATTTGTTATTTAAATAAGAAAAAACAAAAAAAAAAAAAAAAAAGACTTAGACTAACGTCGACTTACTTCCACCACAGTATTTTCTACCATCGAACCATCGAATGCTTGAATTTTGCTGGTGTATCGTTATTGCGTAACACCGATATGAAAATAATTATTTCCTATTGGTTCATCAATTAATAATTAACTTCGAATTAATATTAATGGATAAGTTTGAGTTAAGCCAAAAATGAGAAAGATGCAATTTTGTCTAAAGTTAAGCCATAAGCTAATACTCAAAGTAAGGACATTCTTGGATATTAAAAAAAAAAAAAAAACTAATTAATTGTTCCTTTTTTTATAAAGAACATTTGTGCAATGCTGCTAATAAATTATCGTTTGCTCAATTTCATATAAATTTTCAATAATAACATTAATATTTTCATGAATTGTTTTCTCTATGAATTTACTCTAATTAATAAGTGATAAGTTTAATTGTTTAATTAATATCAAAAAATTTCAGCTTATTATTAGGAGATTTCTAAATCTAGTAATTTTTACTAACTTAATTTAATCATTGGTTTATTCGGGCTATCAATTATCTGACCAAATTGATAAATGATTTTTAATTAATCTAGTAATGGAATACTTAGAAGGAACAGTCTAATTTTTGAGCTTCTTTCAGGAACTGATTGAATAACCTGAACAAGTTATCCTGATTAAATAGATTCTGTAAAAGAAAAGCATGCAAATTACTGTACCAAGCATTCCTCCGGAATTACTTCCTATCATTATCGAATAAGTTGGAATTTTTTCGAATTAAAGATTATCGTTTCAATTAATGGTGACAGAAGCACCTCTTCTTCTGTTCAAACTTACTGTAAAGAAATCTTTGTAAACATTTCAAAAGTAAATTAAAGTGTTACTTGGAAATATATCAAACATTGGCTACAATTACGGTACCATTAGAACAATTCTTACTGTATATAACTTCATGAAAGTAACTGGAATTGTTGTGAATCAGTCAACAGTAATGTCTTTTTACCTAATGTTTCATTTAACAAATGATTCATCACCGAGACGAGTAAACTGAAAAAGTACCATAAATTTGAGGAAAGAATGAACTTCAAGAAATCTATAAAATTTGTCGTGTTGAGATGGAATTCTGTGAACTCCAACTAACTCCAGGATATCAACTGGATAATCTTATCTTGATGAAATAGATCCTGCAAAAGAAAGATTAACTGATAAAAAAAGTACAATTTTTATGTGAATTTCCTAATTGTAATCTCACTCTTAAATAAAAATAAAAACTATCAATTGAATTCAAGTTTGATAAGCGACAGGAAATTGATAAAACTTTATTGAATTGATAAAATATTAAGATGGAAAAAAGGAAAAATCAATAAATTAATCATAGACTTTTACCATAATGTCATCCAAATCTCACTTTATTCCAAGCCAAAATTTTTACTAATGATAACAGTAAACAAAATGATATTTTGAAGTGAAGAAAGAGAAAAATGAAAATTAAACAAACAAACAAACAAACAAACGTACAGAATGAAGTGGATCAACAAAAGGTTGAAAAGAGATTTATGTTAATGATTGATGAAGAATGAATGTAAGCAAAAGAAGTACTAATAAAAATTTGAAGAAATTTTAAATTCAAGAAAAATTTTGCGCTTATTTATATAGCAAAATAATCGCTTATAATTTGGGAAGGGAAAGTGAAACGAACCATCCAACCCATTTCATCAATGAATAATCCATTTCGTTCTTATACAACCAAACAAGTTAAACAAGTTTCATCGAACTCAAGTCTCCCTTTCACTTTTCATCTCTCTCTCTCTCATATAAAATAACTTTTTTATATTTACCTTGAAAACATCATATTTGCTTCTTCTTCTTTTAATCCCTTATATCGAGAAACCGCGGATAAATACCGCATTAATGCTATCCATGTTCGTTCAATCTTTTAGCTTTGATAAAAAGTGAAAATCTTACTAATGTTAATCAACGATATGATTAAAAAAAAAAAAAAAAAAAAAAAAAAAAAACATGCGCGACACAAATTGACAATTCACGTACGTGTAACTAACTTAAAAATAACTGTCCATTTAGAGTAGTTTTATGGCACTAAGTTTTGTAAAAATCAGAAAGAAAAAAAAAGAAGAGAATCATATCGGATATTTTATAATATAAGCTTTAAATTTCAATTTTATCACAATTTTTTTTCAACACGATTAAATTATATTTTAAATTATTCTAAACATTTTACATAGAAAAGTGTTCATTTCAGATAATTTCATTCCAACAAAAATTTCATTTTATTTTATTTGTTTCTTTCTTTTTTTTCTCATTCTTTTTGCAGTGTTTAACAGAGTTGAAATGTTTGTAACATGAAATTTCAGATTGCTGGCAAATGTAATTAATGTATGGTGCGCTATTGAACAGCCTCTAATTTCCATTATCATTAATTAAAAATCCTTATTTTAAAAGAGAATTTCTTTTTTAAAGATAGGGGAATGTTAAGCACTAAATTCTATACAAATTAGTTTCAATGTCGTATTTATCACTACTTATCAAATAATGTTTTAACAATAGCAAAACAATCTCTGGCGGGTGTATTTGTGATACAAAATGACAGTAATAAATATATTTTATTAATTGTAAAAGATAATGAAGATTGCTACTTCAGCTAGTGATTTAATTTTATCTGAGAGATAATACTAATGATTTCATTGATTTGTTTAATATTTCTGGTCATCTCATCTTATTACAATGTAAGCATTTCGACAGATATATCAATATCAAACATGAAAAGGTTAAAGTTCAAAGATGAAAGCAAAATAATGATAGTTTGTAAAAAAAAACCTAATCAGTATAAAGTAATGCTTACTGGAATATATTTCCTGAAATATATTCAACCATTATTACTGTAATATTGCATGATGTCCAAATGATCAAGCCATTGTACAAAAGAGAATGAAAAAAAAAGAACTTTCCATATTTCGAAATGTTTAGATAGAAGTATATTTCATCATTTCATTAGTACTGATAGTACTTTCTACTATGACCTTTCAATTTTTCCAGTTCCAACTAAACCGTAATTGTTATGTTTGAAAGAACGAACTGGAAAAAGAGAGAATATTTGACACAAATTCATGACTCGCTATTGATATAAATCTGCATGTTTGTAATTTAGGATGGATGAAGAATGTGAGATTTGAAGAGGGAATTCGTTGCGTAAATTTAAATTTTGAAAGGTGGAAGTAAATTTTTTAAAACATCAAAATATAAACACTTTTCTACAAGGAAAAAACTTATCATTATTATTACAATTGTTATGAATATATGAGCAAATAAAAGTGATGAAAGAAAATTATTATGAATTTTTTGATTTGGTGAAGTGGACACGATTAATTATTTTCTATGATGACATTTCACAGTACAATTCGTCAGAGAACCGATCCACAAATTTTAGCACCGTAACTTCAAACTGATACCTTCATTTATCAACGAATTAGTTGATAACTTAACCATTTAAAACTTTCCTATAAAATTCTTAAAAAGTGTGATTTAAAAAAAAAAAAAAAAAAAAAAAAAATGGGAAGTGATGTATTTATATATTTCCTTGACCCATATGTGTTAAATACAGGGATTGATTGGATCAGATCAGATTGCACTTCCTCATCTCTTTCTAGTTTATTTTTTATTCTTTTCATAGATTCAATGAATTCTCTGAGATATATTAAAAGAAAATGCTTATCGCATATTTTCTCAGTAATAATTCACAAATAATAATTTGCATATATTATTAGTTTTGATTTAATTCTCTTGATATGTATTGTTTATTCATATTTTGGAACATACTTTTTTTTTATCCTTCACTTCTTCCTTTTCCTTTCCTATCTTCTTCTCATTAATCTATTACAATTATTTCAATTCATTTCATTTCTAATTAACTCATATCATTGCTATACTTTATTTAATCCTATCCTGTTTCATATTTCAATCTGTCTCACTCTATTTTATATCAATCATTCCAGTTTATTTAATCCCAAATATAAAATAACCCAATTTCATGCTAAACTCTCTCTTTTTACAAACTGCATCAAATAGCAATTTCAATCTATCCAATGGATGATTCATAGTAATTTGTCAAATTTACGCTTCCTTTCCCTTTTAAAATGCAAAAAAGCTCCTCTTATTTCAAAAATAGAGCGTCTGTTTCACTATTTGTTTCAAACTAACTTTAACAAAATGATTTGAATGAGAAGATAAATGTGATAGAAGCATTCGTTGAAGAAATATGTCGTATTTTATGTATGTTACAAAATTGATGTTACGACCTAAATTTTTCATCCCTTTAAAAGTAAAGAAGAAAAAAATTTCATACGAAGCAATTAGATATTACTGAAATTTTAAAAAGTACACCATTATTACCTCAATAATTACATTATTTTTTTTTTTTTTAAATTTCAACAACGATTCATTTCAAATAACGCGAAATATTATATGCAAACATTTACAAGAAAAATTTCCCTTAGTTGACTTAAACTCTAAAGATTTCTTTTATTTTCAAAGTAAATGAAAAAAAATTGGAGAAAAAAAAAAGTTGCTAATGAAATTCAAAATAAGAAATAAATTTTGGAACTAAAGAATAAGAAATGGAAAGAATCTTTCTACCTTTTTTCTTCAAAAATCAAAATAACGAATTCAAAGTCAGCAACATTTTTCAGGTAGATTTATGGAAAATTTTTACCTGTTTACTATTAAAAAAAAAAAAAAGAAAAAAAAAACATTCAAATTTCTTTCCAAAAATTTCTTCCATACATGATGAATGAATGACATATTCTAATGTTTCTGCATTCATTGGAAGCAACACAACAAGCATAATTGAGTTAACAAATTCAGATACTTTAAAGAGTTACAATATGTCTTCTTGCTCCCCAAAGATAATATGATAAAGTTATCACTTATTAATTATCAACAATTACCAGTAGATCCAATTAATGAGTAATAGAAATTATCAATAAAAAAAGGATCACAAATTGTCAAATTTTCACTCTCTCCTATGAGCAATTTTTTTTGTAACAGTAATTTTGTTTAATGAGATAGTATTTCGGAGGTCACAGGTCACATTAATTCGAAAGACAATACAGTGACTCAGAGAATTATAAGAGAAAGTTCACTTACGTAAAATGGAAAAAAGAGGAAGACACTTTTCCGCCGCTTAAAAAAAATATCTCCGTATGTGTCTGTATGTGTGTATGTGTGCGTATGTGTGTATGTGTGTGTATGTGTATGCATGTATATGTATGTGTGTATGTATGCATGTGCTATAAAAGCAATTGAAATTCGGTATAAAATGAAATTAACGAGTTTATTATGAAGGGTTCATCTTTTGTAAAAAAAGAGTCTCTCTCTCTCTCTCTCTCTCCCACCCTCTTTTTCTATTTATGGTGACAGAGCAGAAATAATTTACCATTTGGTTAGAAATGATTTTCTTTTAAACAATACTGTTTCCCACTTAGATATAATACTTTAAATATATTGATAATAAACCTTTAAATATTGATAACCAACAAAAAAAAAAAAAAAAAAAAATGATTTATTCACAATTTATAATTAAAAAAATTTGCATAATATCTGAAAATAAATTATCGAATGATTTAAAAAATTAAAAAAAAAAAAAAAAAATTATCGATTGTTTTGCAATCCTCAGAGTATTTTTATACAACTTTTGAATGATTAAAATCAGCGCAATGTTTATTGATAAATAATTAACTGATTAAAAAATGTTAGGTAAACCATAAATTTTTTATCTTTCATTAGAAATTATCAGTTAATTTAGAATTTTTCAGATATTACAAACCGTCTTACTAATTGAAAAACATAGTACTGAATTAATATGATTATTAATTCTTTAAGAATCTTTAAATCTTTTGTACAAATAAAGTATGCAATGATAAGTGATAAGTGATTAAGGTATGAGAGATAGTATTACAGGATGAACTGTGAATTCTTCCCCGAAATGGATTCGGTAAACTTGAAACGTTAGTTCCGGAATAGAATCATTTAAAAACGAACATAATTGAGCGGGAAAAAAAAAAAGAGTAGCAAATTATTTTGAAACATTTATCATTAAGCCTTTCCTGGCTGACAAAAGAATTAATTGTTAACAAAAACCAATTATTATTCATTTTAAAATATTGCCTTCGGCAAAGCAAGCTATGAAAAGAAAAGGTGCAAAAAAAACGAAAAAAAAAAAATTTGATAAATTTTTCTTTTTTCAAAATTATGACTCAATGCAAAGCATTTAAATGTTTGCCTGTAAGAGAGAAATAATTGAAGAAAGATTGATAAAAAATGTGAGCAATTATTAACTTTTGTAGAATAAATTTTGATCATACGTACCGGAAATTGAACTGAATGCACATATTATAATGATCGTATCGTCACTCATTCACTCACTCATATCATATCGTATCCATTCACTAAAATACTTTCTATCATCCTAATGATATTTGTGACGCTATGTGGCAGAAAGTATAAAAATTTAATCCAAAAAAATTTCTTAGAAATTATTTTGAATATACGTACAACAACAATTCAAAGTATACCGTATTTGTTAAAAAAGAAAAAAATTTCTAATAAACGATCGAGAATATTAAAATATCATGAATTCAATTATGGGTTAACAGGGATAGATTCTCTTATTTACGTATATATCCATGATATTGTCATTTAGTAGTAAAGGATATCAGGATATCATCAATATCCCATAAAAAGCTATGCTTTGGTGACTTTTATTTTTGATCAAATAAGAATTTATGAAGAAAAATGATTTGTGAATAATGTTTTTCTTATAAAAATATTTATTTACAAATGAATTAATTTACAGCGTCTACAATTTAAAGTTTGAATTAATTTATACAATTTGCGATTGATCAACAAAAGTTCTTGTTTATCAGTTAAAGTTAACCTGAAAATATTTATTTTTGCCAAACGAATTAATTCATTCACAAATAAAGCTTCTGTTTATTAGTAAAATTAGTCGAAATGTTTGATATTTTGCTTTAACGAATTAGATAGACAATGAAAATGGCTTCAAAGATATTTTTGGTAGTTATTTTCCGGGTATGCATTAATTTGCGCAGTATTTATTGGATTTTTCAGGTGAAATCTTGTTTTTCAGTAACGATTACTCGTTCGATAAGTTTCCACCACGCTGTTATGTATTGATAGCTTGCCTTTTAAGTTTCCTAGCCGTAACCGTTCATTAATAACTCGTCTTATGATCAGTTCGTGATAGTATCACAAAATGATCACAAATATCTATACAATATGTAACATATTGCATTCGGTAAGACTTGACGTAGTACTTAAAAGGTTTACCCATTTGATGGAATAAATAGCTCACATAACGAGTTTATTTTCAATAAAATTTCAAAACGATCATTAAACAAATCGTACTGACAGAGAACTAAACCCATTGCAACTTTCATTTTAAATCTGTGTAAACAAAACGATAAAATAAATGTAAATAAAAATTTGAAAAGAAAAATCAAATAAAAATTTTAAATAACTTCTCATCGTTCTATGATTTTTAATGAAACTATGATAATTTGAAAAAGTTGCCTCAGTTTTCTATCCAACATTATAAAAAGAGAAATATACGACAAAAGATTAAGTCAAATATGTAAAGAAAGAGTACCAATTAATAAATGAAACTAAATTAGCTTTTTGTGAGATTTCATTAAATGCGATGAATAAATTTCGAGTTGTGATTGGAAATCTTTATAAATTCATTTGCGGAAAAAACTGGAATTTTCGGATACTATCCTATTCAAATTTCAAATCCAAAAGATCTAACTAAACATTTCTATTACAGTTTGTAATTATCAGCTGAAAGAAAGCTATGTATCAAATTTCGTTGCTCTGTAAGGAGAATCTTGGTTCTAAACGATGAAGCAAGAAAAACAGTCTGAAACCAAGTGGAAAAACTTGTTTGCGCCGAAAATTGAATTAATGATCTATCTCGGCAAAATTAAGCCAGTTCCTTCTTTACGTCCCTTGTCTTCAAATATTTGAATTAAAGAAGCAATTTATCCAACAAGTATCAATCGTGGCGCAAGAAAATTATTGCATTTATCTTAAGAAATGAAAAAAATCTTTAATTTGCTTTTTTGAGAATCGGAATTTCCTTATGAAATGACATTCACAGGATGCATTCTATTCGTTTCAATTTTGTTCTTCTTTATTTTTTAACTAAATTTTGTTGCCACTTATAGATTACGCCTTGAGCAACATGATAAACAAGAAATTCAGCCTTTAACGAACCATCTTTGTTGTTTTCAGAGAAAACATTCAATTTGCAATTTTAATTCATCCAATTCATAGAACTTCATAAAAGCACATAAAACAGATTCATACATTTTCCATCATTTACTTCCATATTATGTAGATTTGGATGAAAGACTATCCTTTACATAAAATAAATACAGCTGCCGAAAATTCCGCATGATAATTTACGTTGTACGAAGTCTTATCATCATATTTTCACTCACAATTTTCGTACCATTGCTAAATGATAACTATTACAAACTTTTAACATTTAGTTTTTTTAACGATGGAACATTTCGAAAGTATTTTTCATGTTTCATAGCTTTCTTTTCATTAATTCAATGTTCATAGTTTAACTTTGCCAACTACTTCCGATTCTAAATTTCCATTTACACTAAATTTCATGACTTTTTGGGAAACTTTCTCAACATCTAATTTCAATTATACATTTAATTGCTTAATATCAGTTACAGTAAAAAGGTTTGAAAATGCTATCTTATAACAGGACATGGTGTAACATTTAGGAAAAGTAAAAAATTTGTTGTGATTCTACGATCTGGTTTTAATATATAAAGCTTTAGAGATGATTCAGAATAAAAATTTTGAAGCTCAATGAATGATTATGACGTTTGTTTACTCTTTTCCAACCTGAATAAACAAGCAATATTTTCGTTTTTCTTTTTCTTCTTTTTTCACAATGCTTTCTCATTTTTTCATTGAAATTTAAAAAACAAAACTATCCATTTACGCATATAAATTGAACTTCACACTTTCTACATTTAATCATATAAAACTTAACACTTGGAAATAATCGATAAATTACAATTCGCAAAGAAATTTAGTTCAAATTATCTGAGAGTAAGAAAGAAGTAATAACAATACCTGTTGGTATAACAATGATACTTTCAGTATGTTTCGTAAGGACAATTAATGATGTAAATTTGCTAGAACCAACAAGTTCATCATTTTATTCATTTCTAAAATACTCATTAACAAAAGTATCGATGAAGTAATATGAGGAAACAGGCTAAGAGAACAAAAAAAAAAAAAAAACCTGCCTATAGCGGGAGAGAAAATGGTAGTATTATCATCGCATGCGATACAAACAATAAATTCTTGCCACTAAATGACATTTTGAAGAGTAATTAATCGGGCAAAAAAAAAAAAAAAAAAAGCATTACAAAAAATAGATAATGTCCATTATTGATTGATTGTTTAATTCTCGGAATCATTCATTGGGTGCTACGTAACAAAGATTGCAGAAAATAAAACATTACAATAGAAGAAATTACGATAATTGTTCAATTCTATCCATTCTGAGAATTATAAATTGATAATTCGTTGAAAAAAAAAAACGATGGAACGGAAAGCGGGAAGCGGGAAGTGTACTGGTATGGATTAATGTCATATTTGTCATTTTAAAATTTATAATTTTATCAACCAAGGAGAACTTTATCACCGATAACTCTATTACCGATATCAAAGATAAAAAAATATGGGCTGTTACTATAATTCGATTAATTCTGCCAAATTTTACTGATAGTCTTCTGAAATTAAAATTTTATTTCAATAAATTTTCAGCGAAATTTGAATTCCATTTCGAAGATATCAAGCACAAATCAATGCTGTACTGTTTTCTGTTTTCAATGCTTGTTAAACAAATTTATACAATTTCTCTTCTCGAATTATCTTCCTATTTAAACTATTTTATTTTAATTTTGGTACTTATTTAAAATGCGAGAAACAATTAAAATATTTAGTTTGTAAAGAAGACAATAATTTTTCTTCTTTCGCATTTTTGATGATCCTTAAACAGGAAAAATTTGCTGCAAGACGAAGTTAAACAGCAAAACTTCTTTTCCTTCTTTTTTTTTTGCTGAATTATTTCAACAATTAGTTTCCATTTATTTAAACTAACATTTCAGGGTTTAAATCGAACAACAAAAAATTTCTATTCTTCTTTCCTAAAATATAATTCGATTAACCATTTAACCGATTTTTGTGTTTATTTATTTTAACAAAGCTTATTTAATCCAATTAAGGCTAAACAATATCAGATAAGAATGTGTTGCAAAAGGCATTTAATAGTGTATTACTTAGTTTATTCAACAAAAAGCCTATCACTTAGTTGTTGCTTAAGTATCATGCCTAAACTTCCGAAAAAAGCTCCTGATGCTAGCCACTAATCAATTCACTGGCTCGTATAAGCTGCAGTTAGCCTGAAACATTTGGCTTTTGGCAGTCAACTGCATCTAGTAATAGATCTATGTTGGGAAGTCGATAAATGGCTGATTTATTTTTCCTCAACTACGTGAAATTTCTAAGAGATCAAAGAGGGCGCTTATGAAATCTTAATGTTAAAAGGATTTTTGTTAATTTATAAGTCTTGAAATGCTTGAGAATAATTAAATGTGATTTGGATTTTGCTAATGAGAAGTGATTTGTATCGGACACTGAATTCCCATGAGTATCACATAAGAGAAATTTTCGAGCAGCAGTTACAACAGATGTCTAGCTTAAAATTATTGGGTTGTGAATTCGCAACTAGCCAACGAATTCTCTTATTATTGAATTCAGGACGATCTATCTTCAAACTTCAAGTTAAATTTTGTTGACATTTTTTTAATGGAAGATTTAAGAATATAATTTATCAACAAAACCATAGTAAAATATATCCGTATCATATTCTTACTTTGCAAAATCTCGAAACAACGATAATACTCAAGTTACTGTGGCCAAGAAAAAAAAAATCTGAGGAACTTACCATTCATGCTTGATTAAATTGTATTTTTTTTTTCGCGATGTATTTGTCAAATTAAGCGAAATTGTATTTTTGCTTTGTATTTTGCTATGTATTTGTCAAATTAAGCCAAGTTTGAAAGAATAACTTCAATATTTTTATCTTAATTGCGCAATATCAACAATGTATCATAACTATAACAAATTATGACTTGCATATGAGCAAATTGAGTTAGGTCAGTAATTTCATGTGGCCGTTTATTGTTATAGCAAATTTGTGGCAATGACAAAAGTATACTTCGAAAATACGCTTGTAAGTAGATAAATACATAAGGGTTTAGAACACGATATACGACTTCCTTAATCGATGAGTTGCTAGGCCGATTGGGGATAAAAAGTGACGAAGAATGAAGGAGAAGAAAGAGTTCATGGTCATATAGGGAGTAAGAGGGGGGAAGATTGGTCCAATATGATCCAAAAGCCCTTTCTTTCTACTCCTAAGTAGTGCTTGCTGGACCAGAACTAAGTATCATGACAAGGCTATCTCCCTCTCTCTCTCTCTCCCTCTCTCTCTCTCTCCTACTCTTTCTCTTATCTTTAACCAAATTCGATGCTGAAGAAAAATTTCACCTCTATCAGATCAGAGAGAGCCAACTGGACAACAGCGGGATAATGACATCTCTTCAAAATATCCGCGTCAGCAACTTCGCTTTCTCATCCGTATGTCAGATACCAATTGGCCAGAAGGCCCTATGAGAAGAAGAGGACAATTATTCCCTTTGGATTTCTTTATTCATAATGTATTTCCTTCCGCTTCTTTAAATCCTTCCGTAGAATGACGAGTTACTCTTTCGATCCACATTGATCCCTAAGAGAAATAGCTTTTCTCGTCAAGCATCTAATTCTTCTATCAGCCAATTCCTCCAACAATCCTTATTTGGCCTACTAATACCAATTTTTCCTCTTCGATTACATTTTAATTTTATACATTTATTTCGTCTATTAGTAGTGTTCTTGATTTGAGATTATAAAAGATAAAAATACTTGGTTAATGATTTATACTGACTATGGATAAAAGAGCCTAGTTAATGGCTGTTACTACATTAATATATTAACATTATTTAATGAAATGCAATAGTGCTAACTCGAGGATATATCAAGTTAGACTGACTGTTGTTAAGTAGATCAAGTGACAGAGAAGAAAATGAGCCAATAATTTTAATTTTTTCTGCTTAGCTACTTTATTGCTAATATACCAGTGATAAAGGTTAGTTGGACATTAAGCAGAGAAAATTGTACTATCACTAAACTTAAGTGGTACTAATCCACCGCAAGTCAAATTTAATTAGTGGAGAGTAAATCTAATTTCTATGCCATAAAGTTAAAAGAGCAAAGTAAGTTAGTCTAACATTGAGCCATATCTCATCAGTGCCTAATGCCAACCTCATCCTGATTGTTCTCTTGCTGATATTTATCATTACATCCATATTTATCATTGTTATATGCTAATTGTATGTAACATAAAATAAATTTTTTCTTAAAAAAAAAAAAGAAAAACCGATTGTTTCTATCTTTCTTACATATTTACAATTGGATCAGTTCTTTTCGCAATTAATTTATCGCTTTAATTAGTTATCCATGTCATGCCTATCGCAATTATCAACAATATTATCTGAATCATTTATCATACAATTCGTTGATTTGTATCATCGATGACCCATTCATATCTTAAGACAAAAATATCTCTCTTCTCATTTTCATATTTATATTTAATAGGGATACAAATGTAATTTTCGAATATTATTTTTGAAAAAGCATCCTGTCTATCTTTGGCTTAACTCTAATTACTGATTTTTAATTCCATACTCAATTATTTATCGTCTGAATCAAACGCAAAGCATTATAACTTCAATTAGTGCTGTCAACTTCAATTTGATTTATCAAGAAGCATTTGATTTGTAGTGATCAAGATTCGAACGCTAATTGTCCATTAGTAAAAGTAGAAGTTGGATAAATAAGTGGCCAATGAAGACGGTTCCATTATTACAATCTATTTTAAAAAAATGAAAAAAAAAAACTGGAAGGAATTCCGGATCATTTTTTCTAAAAATTAATGTTAGATCAATACTTTCAACACTTTCAAGTTAGTCAATGAATGATTTAAAGAAGTGAACTATTCAAAGAGAATGTTTGAAATCAATTAGTAGTCATTCATTTTTCTTTAATAGTAGTAAAAGTTAAATTCTTACTCTTCCAAATTAACAGCATTTTTGATAGCGTTAGAATTCAAAATGAAGATTGGGTAGTACTTGTAACTATTTGGCTGTTTATTCTTCTTGGCCAGAAATGTCTTCTCATCTATTGCTTAAGCAAATATAAGTGATGTAAATGTATAAAAATCAATATATTTTAGATAAATTTATGCAAACTATACATGTAAGAATGTGCATTAAAAAATGTTAGCTTGAAAATTGCAATATAAATATCTAACAAATTAGTGCTTATTCCGTAAATATTTAACTTCTTGGGTTACTAAAAATGAATTATTTCAGCATACGAAATAAAGTTAAAGGCCTAGGATAAAGACTAGGATTGGAATATAACTAATGAAGGCAATTGTATTGTACCTTAAATCCTTTAAAATACTTGAATGTTGCGTTTCTTTAAACATAAAAAATATTGCTTCAGATACTTTTTATCATCTTCATCAATAAAATTAAGTGTTACTTTCGAGAAATATTGCCACTAATATGCATATACATATATCAGTAATTAAGTTTTTAATTATGGAACTTAATATCACATTGTTGATTCATTGTAAATTGTTGAAAAATTATAACAAATTTTATATCGTATAATGCTATACGATTGGATTAATATATCAATTGCAATTTTTAAAATTATTTCAGCTTACTCGATCATCAATTAGTTTTTTTCGTAAATTAAATTTTTTAATTTATGGCTTTTTATTTCATACTACTACGAATAATATTATTATTATCTCACTAATTTCAATGATTATTAATGTTTATTCCATATCATTTGTTATTATTTTTACATTGTTATTAGTTAACAAAGCAGAAGAAATACATAAAAACATAAGGCTAATAAATATCTTCGTTTATTAATGAATAATAATGCAAATTTCCTCATCTGAATGCATTCACGACAGAATTCTTTGATGCTAAGAAGTCAAAGCATAGAAAGAATAATTGATCAAAGCAAATAATTCCTAATGTAAGACGTTATTATTAGACGTGAAATTGACGGAGTTAAAAAAATCTGCCAAGAAATTAATGTTGCTAATATTGTAGATGTGCTATTTTGTTTAATTACATTCTTTTGCTGATATTTCGTTTCATTTAACATTTGATTGGTCAAATAAAGTCTAATTTAATGCGTGAAAATGACTTGAAAAAGCACACAAATTAAAATACTAAATGATTTTAAATTTTAATTTTTCAAACAAAACATTCGAAATGCCTATATTATTTCTCTTATTACTCAAAATGGATGACTATGTTTAGCATATAAACATAATACAATTTGAGGTTATACTACGGTAAATGACAAGTGGGATAGGTGGAATGATATTTAGGATTTTATTGTCACAATATTATCGAATATTTAAATATTTAAATTCAAATTTCCATTCAATAATTTGTCTGATAAGGAAACTTTCTTTTTTTTTATTAATGAAGCAGCGTATAATTTTTGTTTCGTTAAAAGTGTATGCTAATTATTTTAACGATATCAAAAATACAGTCAAGTTGTTAAAATTTCAGAATGCTATTGGATCGAAACGATGTATTCGAATTTTATTTCCATCATTTTAATATTCACTAAATTTTTTGCTGTCTCATTTCAGTTTCTTACAATTAACTTATAAATTAAGGCATTTCCTATTTAAATACAATATACATAAAACTTGTATTATTTTTTGAAAAGAAAAAAAATGATCGAATATATTGTTCTCATAAATTTTTATGCATATTATATATATAAAATAGGGATAAGAAGGATTAATGAGATATCAGGAAATTTGGCATTTTTGTTATTGCTGATATTTTAGTAGGATGATGGTTTTTCTTCTTCGAGATACTTATCATATCTTTTCTTCCTACCATCTACCACTTCATTCTCATGACAAGTTTATTTTGCGTCACTAATAAATAGTTGATGTAAAATTTTCTTGCAATTGAAAAGAAAATGTTCACTAAAAAAATGGCAAAAAACTTTAAGATTTATCTTTTCATTCATCAATTTCGAAGTTTTTTTATTTTTTATAAAATAATCCTTGAATTTTTTAATTTTTCTAGAATTGTTGAACTTTTTTCTGTAATTTTTCTAAATTTCTTGAAATTTTTTCATTTGCTTTTCTACATTAAATATATGAATGAATTATGTTATCAAAGCAATTTATAACTGTTGTAGTTTTGTTCCCATACTTTTGCAAGTTGTAATTTTTGATAATTAGGAAATCAATTGTAATTTCTCATTATGATTGTAAATGTAAGAATTTGCTATCGTGTTTTTCGCTTGTTATCACAATTTTATCCCTTTAAAATAATCAGAATTTATAATTTCATCAATTGCAGGAATACTACAATGAGTGCAGTGGCATCATCGTCTACAGCTGTGGTTAGTAGCAATTCGAATAATTCTGTAATTTGCAGTAATAATCCACCAAAAAGGAGAAGCGGTTTGTTTATTACAAATTTTCATTTCAAATAATTTTAATAAAATATTTTAAATTGTTAGAAAATTTGTCCCTCTTTCTATTATTAAAAAGTTTAAACAATTTAAATGTCTTTTCGCAGGGTGTTTTTTTGTAAAAAATGTTACAACGACTACTCTTTTCCTTTGTCAAATTACTATCATCTCATACATGCAATGATATTTCTTTTGCAAAAGCGCTATGCAAAGATTTTTTTTTTATCTTTCTAATCAGTCATAAAAAAAAGAATCAATTCTGAACATTTGTTTTTTTTTTTTTTTTTACATCACAATAAATAATTTAAAAGTAATGGGTAAATATGAAATTGTAATCAGAATTTTCTAAGCCATCAACAACTGGATTATCATCAATCTTTCGAATATAAAAATTCCAATTTATCAACTGTTTATGTTCTGAGGGAGAAATTTCACATGTCGAAAATTTCTTTTTATTGAACAATGTTAGTTTTTAATCTATGATATTTTGTTGGATTTTATTGCTTTGAAATGGTTGTTTTCAGGAACATTTCGTGTTTTGGCAGAAGATTGCTCACAATTTACATTGGGTGATGAATTCGATAGTGATTTTCATCAGGCACTGAATTGTGAACGATATACATTGGGATTGGATTCGGTGCCAGATGAACCGTTAATTGATCGACATGAAAATACATTTAGGGGATCGTATGTATCACATCATCAAAGGGAAATTTCCAGGTATTATTCATTTTATAAATATTTCAAATGGATGTAGTATTCAAAGATAGCATTATTGATTTTTCTTGAAGTTGTAATATAATGTATTTCTGCTAAATGTTTCCTTCCCAATAGCTCTAGAAGTTTACGATAGCCTCAGGAAATTATCGAAGAATTCCTCGAAACTTTTGTTATTTTATAGAAAAAGCAATGAAGAGAAGATTTATGTATTGGAATAAAATAGTCTTCTTGATGATATGATACAATTTTGATTACTTTCAATTTCATCTGAACTATTGGCGCATTTCAGGTTAACAGATGAAGTAGAAATCGATGGTGATTCAGCATCAGATGAATTGGATTTGTTGCCACCTTTACCGCCTTGTTCAGGGTCAGGACGGAAATTTCCAAAGTGGAAAATAAAATTGCCAAATTGGTTACTTTGTCGTAATTCTCGGGTCCCAATGAAATGCATTATTATGTAATTTATCAGAGTCTTATGTAACAGCAAATATGTTTTATATTATAGCAAATTGCATCTTTTTGAAGTACTAATAAATTTTTTGAAAATTTATGAATTGTTCAGTCAAAATAAAACATATGGCTTGAAAAAATCAATGTATATGATTTTTCCGTGAAAATTTTTTTTTAAAAAAAAAGAAGCAAAATTAGTTCTAAAGAGGCAAGACAAAAAAAAAATCATAAAAAGAGTTCAATGTGTACTTGGATTTACATTATTTTAGATGATATAAGACGCATTATCTAAGTTAAAGAAAGAAAGCCAAATTTCATTGTACATCATTTCAATGTCTCGAGTATCATACATTTTAGTGAGATCATGAAATTTAATAAATTTCTGAATGATGATGACGACAATAAAAATTTGTGAATGGAAAGAGGAAAAAATCTAAGAGAGTAATTAAATCCAAAAAATCTACTTCATTCAAGTTGAAACTTTCAGCATATTGAATTTTAGTAATAAAATTTGCCAGTCATTGAAATTAAAAAACAATGAAAGCGCACATTTTTTTTTTTACTACATAATTAATACAATAAATATGGAAAATTAATTCACTTTCTTGTAAAGTTAAAGTTTTCTTGAGAGCATTAGTCCATTATAAACGCAGATTATAATAATCATTGCATGAAAAATCAATTTCACAATTTATTTCTATGAATTAAATGTTGGAAAGAAGAAGCAGAAAAGTGAAATATAAGAAATGAATTAAATCAGTACATTTATAAATGGCTCAAAACTTTTATTACTATTTATTACATCCTATATGATCTAATCATACTTATCTTGAAAATTTTTATATGATTTTTTTACATATTCTTAAAAATTTATTGTTTTCAAAATGAAAAATACACTTTTGAAAGTAATTTCCAAAATCTACAATAATTTAATTTTGAAAGTCTAATAGAAAATAGTTCAATTTGATTAAAATAAAGTTTAATCTTTTCAATTTCTATTGGTCCATTTTTCAATCTTACCATCTTTAAATGCATGAAATTCTTCTTTCAAAAAAACAAAAAAAAAAATGAAGTTATTTCCTTTTTTTGATATATTTCTTAGCTAATTTTCGATCGTTATAAATTGGCGAAAAAAGACAGCAACTTCTGCGACATTCCCACAAAAAATATATTTATTTGCTAATATTACTTAAAGTTATGTGGTGTATTCATGTGTCAAAAAATTTTAATTGAATGTTATCTTAACAAAATCAGTTTGTACTATTCGGAAATTAAAATTTAGATAAAAACTGTTCCAAATCGGAAATTAAAATAGTTATATGACAATAACAAAATGGGAAATTTAAAGTAGTCATATGGAATTCAAATTTCTTTGCATTGATTCCACACTGTAATATTAAACTGTGATTATCCAAATATCTTTGGTTTTTATCAAATTGTTAATTCAACTTTTGCCATCGATTTCCCTCATGTAATTTGGTAAATTTGCTATTGACGTAGAGATGAGAAAAGCTATTATAATTTTTTTGTGACTTTTCAATTTCTATTGGTCCATTTTTCAATCTTACATCTTTAAATGCATGAAATTCTTCTTTCAAAAAAAAAAAAAAAGAAAAAAAAATGTTGTTTTTTGAAATTTGGATTTTGATAAATCTGAAAATTTCAACCCTTAAAATTTTTTTAAATTCATTTTTGCTTTCCTCTCCCTCTTCATCGTCACCTTCCTTCTAGCCTGAAGAGAAGAAAACGAAGACGAAGCATTCTTCCTTCTCTTCTTAACTTTTCGAGAATATCGATAAATTTAATTTATAGCTGTTTTTATCAATCAGAATATTCTCTAGGCGTGTTAAAGGATAAAAAGAATATATTTGGAATTTCTTCGACAACGTTTCCTCGTCGTAAAAATCAAATTATAACTAAGCGATTTACTTCATGCAAATATTCAACCGAATTTTGATGAAAATATTTCTTTTTTTTTTTTTTTTACCAGTATGTATGTCTGTCAGTCTATTTGTTGAATTAGTCCGCCCAAATTTTTGTGCAATTTTATGCTTGCATAAGTCATCTGCACTTTTATGTAACTTTTCGTGAGATCTTTAGCATCTATTCATTGAAAAGCAGTTAGTTAGCTCATATCTTATTTATCTGAAATAACCAAATATTATCGTTATTTTTGAGAATAACACAGAAGGCATATGCCATAAAATTGAAATACACAACTATTTACATTTAATTTTAATTTCAGTAATATTTTCAATCAAAAAAATTGCTAACATGTCGTAAAGTTGAAATACGTAACTATTTACACTTTATTACAATTCAAATAATATTTTGACCAACTATTCATTACCTCATTACTCTTATTCATTTAGATTGAAATTTTTTAATTGACGAAATTCACTTACATTCCAGTTTGATGATCTCATTATCATTTTGAAATTTTACATCAACCTGTCGAAGTCATCAAAATTACGTCCTAAATATTGCAATGAATGGGTCGATTTTGTTCATCTTATTTGTTAACAATTATTTTGATCATTAAGATATTTTCATTAATAAAAGAATGCTGACAGAAATAAATGAGTGAAATGATTGATTACAGAAACGAACTTTTTTTTTCTCTTTTAAAATCTGATTTATAATCACTTTAATATTTCCCTCACTAAAAAAAATTATCAAAATATTATAAATTTAATTTAAAAAAATTTTAAGTTTATTTGAATAGAATTGTTTTTTTAAAAAATAAGAAAAATTCATGAAAATATTTCCTGATAATTTTTCAATTTGGTTTTTAATTTTTTGCATTGTTTGATGTTAAGAATTGAATCAAAGAAAGAGAATGGAATTCAGATGATAAAAAAAAAAAAAAAAACATTTCTTCAAGACTGCATCGGCAAATAAGATGAAGCATGCATTCATGCAAAGCAGTTAAAAGAAGATCACCTATATCGCAACTGATAGCAATGAGTTTAAAAGCTTTCATAGGCCCTGTTGAAAAATAATAATAATGCAAATCATTGAATCACTTATTTTAATTTAATTTATTTACTGATAAAACTATCGATGGTTACAATTTAAAGAATTTAAAGTAATTGTGCAACTTTCATATCAAATAATAGAAAAAAATTAATTAGTACATTCACAATTAGTACATTGTAAATTAACTGATTTATATTTCAAATGATTATCAAGTTATCAAAGAGAGTTTAACTATTTCTGATTGATAGCTCAAGGATTAATCAATTTATTATAAATTTTCCCATTTCCATCATTTTCTTTTATCATATAGTTCTCAATCATTAACAAGCCAAACAGAGAATTAAGATAAATGGTTAGAGGGGATAAATCTCCCCTGGGGATAATCAGCCAATACTCATTCAGCATGTAATAACATCACAACGACAGGATAGAGCATTTATACTCAAATATTTAGGCTTTTCCTAATATTTTTAAAAATAACGCCTGAATTCATCCCTACCATTTCTTTGTCTTCCATTTTTTCTTTCTTTTTCTTTTTTTTTTTTTTTTTTTTTTTTTTATATTATAATGACGATATGCATTTTCTCAAATCATACCACTTTTTTCCATCGATTTGGAAGAAAGAGGGAAACACGTGAAACTTTTTTTTTTTTTTTTCCTCTTCAATTCGATATCTCAAATGAGACAAAAACTTTCACAATTTTCTTATTTTATTACTTTGCATATCGTTTTATATTTATGTAATTTTTATGTGTTATAAAATATTTGATTTTTTTTTTTTTTTTTTTTTGCAGTATTTTCCACATTATTTTGTTCAACTGAGTGGGAGCAATAGAAATTGATGGAACGAAAAAATAGAAATGAAAATAGAAAAAAATTTATTATATCAAAAGTAATTATTTTGAAGATTGGAAAAATTATTAAAGTTCAACATTTTCAAGTTGTTTTTCAATTTAGACAATGCTTTATTTCCGGAGAGATTTAATTTTTTTTCTTTTTAAGTAGAAAATTCAAGCAAGCCTTCCTTATTCTTAACTAAAATTTATGCTTTATAATTTCTACTCTATCTTTCAAAGCAAAAAAAAAAAAAAAAGAAATCATTATTTTTTGAATGTGGATGTTTTTCTTTATTATTGCAGATATACGAAATGTTACTCATTTGAAGTCAGAAAGTCAGAATGTCTTGAATTATGCAAATTGACCTACTCCATAATGTTGTCTGCAAAAGATTACCAAAGGCATTTTGCTAACTAATTGATTAATTTAGTTAATTTACTTTTTAATTCTCTCACCAAATTTAACTACATGACATCATCATTATTCGAGAGATAACATTTGCTAGATATTGTGGAAGCGTATATATGGCCAAGAGTGCTGAAATATGTCCTATATCTTTCAAGGACAAACTTTTGACCAAATATCACTTAAGAATTTCAAGACAGAGTAAATTTACTATCAGAATGCATTAATAGATGATAATTGTAAAAGAGTGATATCATGACAAAAAGAATAGACTTGGTTGATGTATAATCAAATCTTGATGAAATCACGATCACAGAGACTACCCGTGATATCTCAATGATTTTTTAATGAATTAAAAATTGTTCAATTCATATCCAAAGCATCAACACCAATAAATTTATCTTTTTCTAATAGTTGTTTGTTTGCTTATGAGCCTATTGAAAATTTTAATTTAATTTATCGAATATTACAATTTATTTGTTCATTGCGTAAAATGTACAAATTCAAAAAATTTCACAAAGATTTTGTGTACTTAATGCAGTACTAAAAAAAAAAAAAAAAAAAAAGTGAAAGAAATATTATAAGCTTTTGATGATTAGTGAACTCATCATTTTTTTTCTCTATTTCATTTATGTTTGAATGATCTTTTTTTTTTTTTGTTTTTTTTTTGTTTAAAATTTCTTTTTAAAAAGTCATAAATCCAATAAGGCGGTAGTAATGACATATTAATAATAGTAATGAAAACTGGCAAATCTTTTCTTCTATCACTTCATATATGTACACAATTTATCATTGTGGCATTTTTCCATCTGTCCTACTTTATTTAGCATTCTTTCTAATGATTTACTCATTTTACTTATTTTTATGATTTAATTAATTCATTAATTTACTTACTAAGCTGTGTGACAAGTGAAAAATTGAAAACATCTACTTATTTCATGCAAATGCACTTGTCATCATTGCGCTTATGGTTTTGTTATTATTATTTATTATTTATTATTTATTGTTATTATTATTATTATTATTATTTATTATTTTTCATTGTTATTATTATTATTACTATTTATTACTATTTATTATTATTACCATTATTATTATTATTACTATTATTATTATTATTATTATTATTATTATCATTATTATTATTATTATTATTATTATTATTATTACTACAATTATTATTATTATCATTATTATTATTATTATTACTATTATTACTACAATTATTATTATTATTATCATTATTATTATTGCTATATTATTATTATTATTATTATTGCTATTATTACTATTAATATTATTATTATTATATTTACCACCATCATGACACGATTACTATTAAAGCTATTTCTAAGTAGTTTTAATTGAAAGTTTCACCCATCTTCAACTTTTCCACTCTATTTTTCATTTTCTTATTTAGCGACTGAAAAGAGCGTATTAGGTACTTGAAATGAATTGAAGCAGATTTTGTGACTCAGCAAATGGTAAATGATGGTAATGATAATTTTATTCAATGCTAAGTGAGATGATATCATGATAATGTAATGATAATGGAAACAACTTCGAATCATATCATTTTAATTTGAGAAATTCGAAAGATAGAGCAAATAATAACAACAAAAGCGATAACATAACGAGAATTGCATTTATACCAATTTTTCAGGAAAATCGGAAAGAAAACGAAGAGGAAAGAGAAGAATAGGGACAAATAAGCATGAAGGATCTTTCCCGATAAACGGAATTTTGTTATGAAATAATGATACGGAAGAGAGAAGAGTGAAAAACAATGATAGGAGAAGTTAAAGAAGAAGATTGAAAAAGTTAAAAAAAAAGAGATGATAAGTTCTATTAAAGTTTACATGAAGATGATGATACAGGAAGAAAAGATGAAGGAGGAAAAGGATGAGAAGAAGTGTGAAAAACAGGATGAAGAGGAAAAGGAGGAGGAGGAGGAGAAGGAGAAGGAAAAGGAGGAGGAAGAAGAAGAAGATGAAGAGGATGAAGAAAAAATTTTTACTACATATTAGGCGGTACCTTCAACAACGGCTTTAGAAATGGAGAATGTTTCTTTACCATTGCTATTAAACATTACTAAATCATATCAAAATTTCAATATTTCTTTGAAATTACGACAAAATAATTTTTAAGTGATAAATTTTATTCTTATAAAAAATTGCTACTTTTTTTGTTGGGAAAGAATTCGCAGGAAAAAATGTTTTTACTTTTTGGTAGCATTTATGCCAATTATGAATTGTGTAATTTATTTTTGTTATTACTTTGATGAAATTCAAATGAAATTAATTAATAATTTTGCATCTGTTACAACAGCTGTATTGCCTCAAAAAAAAAAAAAAAAAAAATTGCTGATGCTACGATTACTGCGATTATTACTACTTCTACTTATTACTATTGCAATTCCAGCGATACTAATTTTGCTAATGATAAGGATAAAAGAATCAAATCGAATCGCAGCGTAATTGATATTACTTATTCAACTATATCATTGTTATAACTGCTTTTGTTATCATTAAATATAATTCCTATTATAACTGTTACTACTACTACTACTACTAGTAGTAGTAACATTATTTCTGCTACCACTGCTATCACAGATCATGAAGTTAAATTTTGTGCAAAATTTTATACAAGTCTTCTGGTTTTTTCAAACCCACAACAAGTAACTTAACGAATTTTGAAAAGCTTATAATATTTTTTGAATAATGAAAATTGAATCACGTGAACTATGCTATACAGTCACGTAACTTTGTTGATGCTTCGTGTTGTCGATGTAGTTGCCAAAAGAACGGTTCAGCAAACTACGCGGATACTTGTAGCCGAAATACCTGGTGATATACAGGTATGCCATTTTATGGAAATCATTTGCTTAACCTCTTTAATTCGGAGGTAGCAAGCTATTTTTCTTCTTTGTAGTATTTCGATATCATAGTTACTTTTCAATTTTCTATAGAAATTAATTGTAGATATAGAACCAAATAGAACTAAATAATGGAAAAAAAATTGATACTTTTAAAGCCCAGTAATTGGGAACATTATCCTTGACTCAATTACACTACTGTTGTTAATTTAAATTTCTTCCTATTGTCACTACTTTAACAAATATTTCACTTCCTCCAAAATTTTAAAAATAAAAGGAAAAACAGAGAGAAATTGTAGAAATTTGTTGAAAGCGAAAATTGTATTGAACAACATACAAATATATCTATCCTAAATTTCACTATTAATTTATGTTGACAACACAGATACATACATCTGCTTAAAGCAATGCCTAAGGGTAAATAAACAAAAAAAAAAAAAAAAAAAGAAGATCAGGTAGTGGAAGGGAGTAGGATAACATTGCATAAATCACATCCAAAGGAATTTCAGTAATGTACAGAATAATGTACAGAATTTTTTAATCTTCCAATTAAAAAATAATTTATAACGGATTTCAAAATTATAAAGTTCTCATTCCGGATCTTTGTAATTTTTCATTCTTCCTTACAATTCTGCAAATTTTGTACCGGTCCAGAAATATTGAAAAATAATTGATTTATATATGCTAATCACATCCAAAGGAATTTCAGTAATGTACAGAATTTTCGGAAATTGTGAAAAATAAAGCAAATATTCAGTTAACACTCGATTTGATAATACATTTTAAATGAAATGTTAGAAATACTAATGTTTCATCAATTGGATTTCACGTCAAATTACATGTTTTCTTTCTGAATATGGCATATTGCAAAATGCAATGAGCCTTACCACGTTAACTTAACTTAGATTATTTGTCCTGCATTCGTTCGACGTAGGCAAAAAGAAACATTATGTAAGTGATAAAAATAATAGCTATACCGATAATATAAATAACTATAGACGTCATGAAACTAATGCAAAAGGGCATGAACAGCAAGAGAAGTAAAAAATGAAATTGAAATAAAACTTATGATTAAGTGAATTGCAAATCAATTAATAAAGATGAAGGATATTATGAAAGGATATTTTTATTTCTCTTACTTCGTCATTTAAAATTATCCACTTTCTTTCTGATTAAATAATAGCATATTAAATCATATACCGATCCGATACGGCTCAGTATCAAAATCCATAATTCACAGATAATGGATACGTTTTGGATGATGAATGTTAGTAGTAACTTGTAGATTCTAATTTAGCCTTTGAATCCTGACATATGAATCTCTGAATAATTTTTGATTGAAGCTTTTGTCCTAAGCCAATTAAGGCTTACTATGCATCTGAAATGATTAATTCATCTTTTGCTTTACTAAAACTTTTTTTTTTTAGCTTTTCACTTAGCTTAACTGTTTTTGTACTACCTATTTGTATGTCATCTTCTGCTTATATGTATAGTTAACAAACGATCTATTGGAGAGAATCTGAGATTAAAAATTTCGTGAAAATATCTCACTCTTGTATTGTAGGCTAACAATTCATCACTATAGATGCTAAGAAATATGACCCTATAAGTCATACAAAAGTTATATTAGGTTGTAATGATATGATAAAAAATATCCTTTGAACTTTTTATATTTAAGTGATTTACGTATTGTTCATTGAACTTATCATTGTTTAGAAATTGATATAATAAGCTAAAGGATGTCTGCCTGTTCGTCTGTGTTATATGTTTAAGTATGTGTGTATACGTATGTGTGTGTATGTGTGTGTGTGTGTGTGTATGTATGTATAAATACAAAGACTATCTGTCCAAAAAATTTCAAGTCTTCAAGCAAAATACTTACAAGGCACATTTCAATACTAACGGCTAATTTTATTTAGTTTATCATCATGGCATGTGCATATGAGGTACACACATATCTCATACATACACACACACACACACACACACACCCATAGAAAAACACTCGACGAGAAGTACTTCCTCCTCAGTAATAAGCATTTTTAACAAACACAAATTGATTTGATGGCCACGAAAATTTAATTTCTAAAATTCCTGTTAAAAAAAAAAAAGAAGGATATTTAGGAAAAAAAAAATTGCTGAGATTCAGAAGAAATGTCCAAAAAATTCATGAAATTAAAGTTTGAAAATAGAAATTGAAGTTGAAAATTGAAAGGTTGAATCAAAATGATCATACTTGATGAAGTCAATGAAAAAGCTTAATCGGATTGTTTCATCTGATAGAAAATGTCTTCTGGTGGTCAAAAATTCCTTTAATATAGCATATTTTTCAGTTTAAATTCATTCATTACTTGAACTTTTGTTTGTTTTAATCATTCAATAGATTATTAATTAATTTGTTTACAAATTTTTATCATATACACTTTTCTCCATAAATGCTATCAATATCGCTCTTTCTTTCTTCACAAATGTGATCGAAGCATCGGCATCTACTTGACATGTTGAAGTAACATCTGCGAGATAATTAAGGGAGCAATGTTAATTAGTAAAAACTAAATAAATAAGCGTGATATCAGATAGACAGAGGAATAAATAATAGAGCAAAATATATTCAACTGATATTATCACCAAATAAATTTCTAATTTTTAATTTCTTTACAAATCATAGATTGGTGCGCTATTCCCGTTGCATTATCAAATCACAGGTACTGAAGCATGTGGTCGTATCTGGGAACAGTACGGTATTCAACGTATGGAAATTGCCCTTAGTACGATAGCTGAACTGAATACATTGCTACCTTTCAGGCTTGGTATTAGTATCAGGTAAGTTAATGATATTTGAATTAATATTTAAATAATTTTCCAAATAAATTTTGCTTAGTTTCAGAATGCAACAGGTATAAATTTAATCGATATAATGAATATTAGTACTAATATTCATCATATCTCTTAATTTTGCAATTTCAACGATGTCAGAAGTTAGCGGAGTATGTGAAGCATAAACATTAATAAGTCTTGCCTTCTTTGAAAAGATTTATATTAGATCATTTCCTTCTGTTCATAGATTAGGGCCATTATAGTTCGTTGATCAGACAGATATGATAATATGATCAGAGAGAGCTTTAAATCACTCGTCCATTACCATATTTGGGAAATACTAAAAATATATAGTACCACATTCTTATACTCAAATGTTAAATCATTTAATTATTCGATTATTAATAATGATATTTTATTAATGCTATCGATTTCTAAGTGATATTAAGTTTTTGACAGATTATATACTCATGGTTTTTTCATTTCATTCTTGTATGAAGATCAAATATCAATGTGTAAATTTGTTCCAGCTGTTTCAAATTAACTTTAATTTGAATTGGTCAAAAATATAATTCTATTTTAAATGCTTTTTTTTTTCATTAAGCAAAACTAAAAGTTTTCGAATTCGTTCCAATGATTCTAATCTTTAGGGATTCTTGTTGGACGGATCGTATTGCCATGGAGCAATCAATTGCATTTTTACGTGAAGGCGTTGGTCAATGTTCATGTACTTCAACGCCAGGTTGCCAGAAAAAAACAACGCCAGTTGTGGCGATTGTTGGTCCTGCAAAGAGTTCCACAACTATTGCAGTACAAAATTTGTTGCAAGTATTCCATATACCTCAAATCGGTATGTTTTAGCATATTTAAAGTTATTTTTCAAAAATTTGAAATTCAAAATTTTTTAATGAACAAAAAAAATAGCACTACTTTATTAAAAGAATTGCTTTTTCTTCAGTTCTAATTATTTAGGATATGGTGCGACAACGGCTGATCTTTCCGACAAAGAACAGTACGGTTATTTTATGCGTGTGGTGCCAGCGGACACATGGCAAGCTAAATTGGTTGTTGCTATGTTGGAACATTTTAATTGGACTTATGTAGCCGTTGTTTATTCCGCCGGTTAGTTTCCTGTGTAGTACATTTATATTTATGTGCTTGAAAGTTAGATTTAATTATTAATTAATTTATTAATTATTTTCGACATGATGTAGTCGTATCATTCGGCTGGAATATATCGCTGCTTTACATTCTTTGGATAAGAAGTAATAAATAATGAAAAATACAATATTTTAACTTATTAAGAAATTGTTAAAACTCGTAGAATTTAAATTCTTAACTTTTTAGAATTTTTTGGAATTTCTATAGTTATGTATGTTTGATTTAAAAGAACAAGAAGTAAAAGATGAAAATTTTCCATCGCAGGAAACTATGGTGAGAAAGGATTCGAAGAGTTGGAACGTATGATCAATAGTGATTTATCAGGAAATGTTTGCATTGCATATTCGGAGAAAGTGAAAAGTTTAGCGGAACCAGCTGAATTTGACAAAATTTTGAATTCGTTAAGGTAAAAAAAAATGAAAAAAATTACACTTAATTTCGTATTAATTGATTCATAAATTGACAGTAAGTGGAAAGAATTATAATATTAATGAATCTCTTTGATATTATGCACTGAAACAAAAAATTCTTGTTAAAATCAGAATTCTTACTTAGTATTATGATACATTATTTTACAGTAGTCAAAAATCGGTACCACAAGTGGTGGTGTGTTTTTGTGAAGGCCTTACAATGCATGGAATGTTTAAAGCACAGCAACGTCTCCGAAAAAAGAATCCGGAAATACGGCCATTTCAATGGATTTGTAGTGATGGTTGGAATGATAGATTAGACGTAGTCGATGGCGTGGAACTTGAAGCTACTGGAAGTTTTTCGATTAGGTAACAAATGATAAAACAAATGCATCTTACATGAATGATTTTTATGATAATCCATGAAATAATAAATGGATAACTTTTCTTTACGTAACCTTTAATGAATTTGCATATCAAAATTACTTAAGACATCATCGTTTCAAATTTTAGGATACATTCTCCACATGTAAAATGGTTCGATCAGTATTACTTCTCTTTGAATCCAGAAAATAATACACTCAATCCATGGTTTCGAGAATTTTGGCAGGAAAAATTTAATTGTCAATTTACGGTACCTAAAGATGATTTCGAAACAAAAGTTTGTACTGGACGGGAGAATCTTACACTAAATTACAAACAGGTAGCCGTATACAACGAAAATCAAAGTTTTTTTTTCACATAATTTAATTAGCCAAATTAGTTTAATTGATTATCAGTGTCAGTGCACTGACAACTGACAAATTGATCCCATCGTATGTGATACGAGAACAATTTGAAATATTAATGCCAATCTTTATAAATAACCATTTTTCCGTTCCTTTCTCAGATCATATTGTTGTTATAATTTCCGATAATAAATCAAAAGAATACTAAAAAAAAGTGATATATTGTTGACAGCATGGAAATTCCCGTCTACCGTCTAAAATGTAACAAATTTTAGGATGCAAAATTGAGTCAGGTTGTAAATTCGATTCGTGTCGTTGGATTAGCCCTCCAAGCATTGTACAACGATCGTTGTAGAGAAAATTCAACAATGTGCACTGAATTATTTGCATTAAATGGTACTTTACTGCTCAAATATATGCTCAATGTTACATTTGTTGATCAGTTCAACCAGGAAGTTTATTTCGATGCTAACGGTGATCCACCCGCATGGTATGTCTATTATTATGATTGCAATTTTAATTCATTGCATTTGAAATTATATCATTTATATTTGTGTAATTGTTGCTAATTATCAGTAGGAACAAACTTATTTTCTTGAAATAATTTTTTTTTGAAACAAACATATCTTTGATAAGCTGTAAGTTTCATTATCGCAGTAGAAAAACTTTAATTAATCAACATCTTTTAAAATATTATAATTTCCTGAAAATAAATAAATGAATTAGAATTCTTTTCATTTAGGTATGATGTTTTGAACTATGTTGGTGGTGAAGAAGGTTTTCGTATGGTTGGTGAGTACCGAAAAAAGCGTCTTGGCAAGTATCGATTAAAAATTACAAAGAATGATATCATGTTTTATGATAAAACAAATCGAATTCCAGAATCGGTTTGCAGTAAACCATGTAAAATCGGACAGAGAGTAAGTTCTACTGTATAATTTTCATGCAAACTAATTTTTGAAATTTAACATAAGAGTAAATTTTTTCTCATAAATATTCATTCGTACACAATAAAAATGATCAATTTCAGGATAAAGCAATTATTAATTATTTGAATAGCTGCAAATAGCTATAAAAATAAGCTTACAATTTAATGATTTTTGTCATTTGCAGCAAAGAGAAACCGCAGCTTGTTGTTGGATTTGCGAAGATTGCTTGGCTCATCAAATTATTAACTATACAACACGTATGTGTCAGAATTGTACACTTGGATGGTGGCCTAATGAAGATCATACAAGTAAGCATGCTTCCCTGCATTTTTTTAAATTTATTATTTGTTTTATTCAAATTTTGAAAGTTGGTTTATTCATGTTAGGAGTGTAGATGAAAAAGTTCTACTGAAAGATTGAGTCATTCTTTGGCTCAATATTGTAAAAATTTTCAGCTTGCTATCCGTTACAACATGAAGGGCCAGATTGGTCATCTACGGGTATCATCTTGGCTTTATTACTTGCATCCTTGGGCACATTAATAACATTATTCACCGTACTAATATTCATTCGTTATAATCATACTCCTGTCGTTAAATCAACTACCAGAGAATTGTCATATATAATTTTGAGCGGTTGGTACTTAACAATTTCCAATATTATCGTAAATTTAATTAATTTATCAATACTTTGTAACACAGCTACGTCTTGTATTTTCATAATACTCATTATTACTGTAAGAATTCCAGTCTTTGAATCCCAAATTCCAATCTTTTTTTTTTTTTTTTGCCATCCAATTTTTCAATTAAGAATGATGAATTGAACTTTCACCATCTTAAAATTTGACTTACAATAGTAATGAGTTATTTGCTCGTTATACATTTTCCCTTTAATTTATTTCCAGGTATTACTATTTGCTATGTAGTATCATTTGCCGTACTTGCGACACCATCATTTGTGACCTGTTTTATATCACGTACACTACCTCCCGTTGCTTTTTCAATGATTTATTCGGCACTTCTCACTAAGACAAATCGTATTGCCCGCATTTTAGCAGGCAGCAAAAAACGTATCTTAACGAAAAAACCGCGATTCCTCAGTACTGCATCACAAGTAATCCATATCTTTCTAACAGTAATTCCAAATTTTAAATATTCAATAATTTAAGATAAGAAATTCAATGTGGATAAACTTTAAGAAGTAGTAAAAAAAAAAGATTTCAAAAGCTTTGCATCATTACAAATTCTATCACGACAAAAATGGTAACAAAAATTAAAATGATATTTTAAATGTCCATTGGTCAAAGATGAACTTATCAACATCGATAAATGTAAATGTAAGGAAGGGATGAGAGTAATGTCATTTTTGCTTTAGGTGATAATTACATGGATTCTTGTATGTATCGAATGTATCATTGTTGCCGCTGGTGTAATGGGAGAAATGCCGCAGGCCGGTTTTGATCCATATTATCAGCCTCGACGTATGGTACTCATCTGCTCAACAACAACATTTGCCTTTTTGATACCATTTTTCTGGAATCTTTTCTTGATATCACTTTGTACATTGTATGCGGTTAAAACGAGAAATCTACCGGAAAATTTTAATGAAGCGAAATTTATCGGTTTTACTATGTAAGTTAATTTGTTAAAAGTATTGTAATTGTGTTTCGTGATGATCATATTTGACTCATCAAATAGATACAATCGTTAGCTTATCTGTTCATTTAACTATCGATTCAATTAGCTTTATGACATTCGTTGACCAAAATTTTCTACTTCATTTAGGAGTTAAGTGTTGATGCAATACTTTTACACTTCAATGTTTACATCATTATAAGATGATAATTTCAAACAGAATTAGAATACTTTCAACTTAACACTTTTCTATGATTTACAACAATAATTATTTTTCTTCCAGGTATTGTACTTTGGTCGTTTGGTCTGCATTTATCGTTCTTCATTTGGGTACAACAAATAAAGCACTCACTATGAGTTTTTCATTTAGTTTATCAGCCAGTATAGCCTTAGTGTTATTATTTTTCCCTAAACTTTATATAATTTTATTACATCCGGAAAAGAATATTCGAGCAAGCTATACAACTACTAAATTGATACGTTGTCATTTTGGTAATTCACAAACAACGGAAAGAGTTAGTAAAGAGACAGATAATTGGAAATCCGGTTCCAGTCAACATTCTCTTTCAAGGTAGGTATTGTTTTCAATTTATTTTATAAATAAGAACTATTATTTCTATTGAATTATTATATCACTTGTTCAGTGTCACAGGTAATCGATGATATATGTTAGAATTATTTGTAAATCATATCAATTTGATTCTGTCAAAAAGAACAAAGAAAAAAAAAAACAATTTTAGGAGTGAAGGAGGATCACAAATAAGATATGGTTATCGAAAACGTAAACCATCAGTTCATGTAAGCCAAAATTCATCACAGGATGTATCAACACAAACTGAATGCAATAAATTACCTTCTAAGTTTGCTCGAACATTTTCCATTATTAGCAGTGGTCTTGGTACTAGTAGTACTACTCAACATGCTATCAAACATTTAGAGGTTAATGATGAAGTACAACAACTAATCGATTGCTGTCGACGATATCAGGTATAGAACAACTATTCCTCCTATAACATCTATGATGTAATGCTATTCGGAATTTAGATTAAATTTTGCAAGTAAGATTAATTAAATAATATGTCGTTCGCATAAACTTTAATGTTATTTTTTTAATTTTGAGCAATATAGATTTATCGTAAGTTTTATCTAAGTTTTAATCAAAAATTTTATCTTGTTTTTTTTTTTTTTTTTTCTTTTTTTTCATAGAATTCACAAAGCGAACGACTACATGGCTCCGTGAAAAATTTATTGCTAATGGAAAGAGAAGAACAAAATGAAAATATCGGTAGCCTAATTGCTGATTCAATGCAAACTGTCCTTAATACAGTTTCAAAACAAATATTACCAATGACTTCATCAGTACCACACACTCAAACATCCAACGAGGATATTAGATTTGAACAGGTATAATGCAATTTTAATACCTGAAAGAACTTTCCGGAAGTACGTAATATGTAGCAATGATTTTCATCGATTTGGGGTTGTTGTTTCATAGTCGGTAATTAATTAGAGTTCAAAACTTAACTACGATAGATAACCTTTTATTCATGAAATAAATCACATGTAGAAAAAGTGAAAAAAATGTAGTAAAGGCAGAAAGGAAGGATGGTCAAAATAAAGAAAGCAATAATAAAAATGCATGATGACAATCTTGACAGCTAATTTTAGAGGAGAACAAAGGTTAGTTAGATTAATATGAAGTAAGAATGAAAATTGGAGAAAATATAACTGACATGAATGGATTTGACTTTTCGACTCTTGTTGATATCATTTCCAAATTCCGCCACAGTTATGTTCGGAACGTTGTTCAATCGATCGGTTATTTGCTTTTTCTTTCTGTAAAAATTTTCAAAAAAAAAAAAATAAAAAATAAGATAAAAATCTGAATTTCGACACAGTCATGTAAAGATCATTCGTATTCCAGCTATTGAAGAGTCGTGGTATGGAACCTCTACAGATGACAAATGCGACACCACTATGATTATTCATTCCATTTTTTTTTTTTTTCTTCTTTCAGTCATGTAAATTCGATCTCTATTCTGATTTCTTTTTTCTTTTTGAAATTTTTAAATCTCTTCTCAGTAATTCTCGATTTAAAAATTTATTTAATTGGTAAAACTGATTTGAAAGAGTAAGTAATCGAACTTTTCATCCTTAAGCGTTTTCAATAGTTAACACTCATAGAACTACGATTTAGCAGTTAGCCATATTAATCAAATTTTTTTAGATTTACTTTCTTGTAGTTATTGATATTCCAAATCTTTGAAAAATAAAACAAATCCAAAGATTACTTTCATTGAAATTTTTTTTTTTTTTTAAAACCATTCCGTAAACGGTGTTTACTTGTTAATGAACCATTTAGTTCCAGTTAATTCATTACTATTATCATCATTGATCTCAATTGTTATCACTTTAAGAACTTTGTATATCATATCGTCTTCTTGAAGGGTATCTTATCGATATCGTTTAATTGAGGTTTCTTTTATTTTTTTAGTGCATCTATTTATCGAAAATAACATTAAATTGAATTGATTTTAAAATCAGCGTTTCAATATATATCTCGAAATTTCACTAACCTGAATATATTATATCAAACCATATTAAATCGAATTGGATTGGTTTTGATCGAATCAATGGAATACTATATTACATTGAGAATCTAAGTAGTTAGGAATTAAAAATGAAATATTCTTGACATTCAAATATCCTCTTTTAGCTTTTAAGTAATATCGCAAAATGCTTTATTAATTATAAAAGTGAAAAATTTACTGAAAATGTTGGTGAATTTTATTGCCATTCTTTTTAAATGTATAATAAAATATATTTGTGGTGCATATGCAGTGTAGAATGAAGTTTGTCATAAAAATTTCCAGATTTTTTCACAATTTGTAATAATAAAATAAAATGTATTCCACAACTAATTCAAAAAAACAACGGTTAAAAGTAATTCCTGAGCAATACTATTCAAGGAAAAGTAAGTGAAAAAAAAAAATGTAATATTTATGTACGTTTTCGACAATATTTAATTTGAACAGTTTTAAAATCTAAAATGATTAGTTTCTAGGCTTAAAAAGAATAGAAGTAGAATAAAAATTCCTTGAGAATACATTTCTATCCAGAACACTCCAAAAGTATGTATCTTTGAGCATTCCTTCTGTTGAAACTGAGTATTTTCTCACTTAATAAAAAGATGAAAGGATTATAGGAAAAAAAATGTGAAAAGAGACAAGAGAATTCAGGAAAAATCGAAGAAGATCAGGAAGAAATCATACACTTTTTAATCACGTGAGCAATAAATGCATCAGCTAATAAATATCTGAAACTTTTGGAACATATTGGCTTCAATTACATTCTATGATAAAGTGTCTATAAAAACACAAATGAAAACTATAAAGATATTCGAAGATTATTAGATAGATTCCGGATAAATTCATTTGATATGGCCTGGGCGGTGATGGTCAAAATGGTGATGGCCAGTGAAGTTTGTTCATAGTTTTCTAAAAGGTAATAAAGATGAAAAATAGTCGAAGTTAAATAGTCGTAATTTCAATCTCGATGATGCTTATAAGGATTATTTAAAATTTGCAAATCTAAAATTCAGGAAAAAATTGCACTTTCTTCCTAAATTACAAATTTCATGTCTACAAATAGTAAAAAACTCAACGAAAAGACAGGTAGTTAACATCTCTACACAACTAAATCAGAAAAAAAACTTTATACAAAATAGTTTGAGTGAAACAGTAAAATTAATAAGTAGTTGTAAACTTTTTTTACAACACTTTGAATGAAAAATATTTCGTTCTTTCGTTGAAAAAGCTTGAAGGTTGAAGTTCATCATCGAACTGAATCGTTCATTCTCCTTAATTTGCCAAACACGAAAAAGTTCTTTTAATCATTAAATCAAAAAAAAAGAAGGAAATATTGCACTTTTTTATTATAAGTGCATAAAATGATTCTGTTTTGATCGATTATAACAAATGATTTTTGCTTTTTGTTACTGTTTTAATACCGGTCCCATTTCTTGTTGTATTTCTTCCATGCACTGTTACATTGGTAAATGTGTGTGTTTACCTTTCGTCTTTAAAATGTGTAGATTTTCTTTAAAATGGGTACTACAATTTTTTCTGGATTACTGAATTCATTATTGGATTCTTTTTAATCATCAGTTTTTGATGAATTATATGAAATTTTCAAGTATTATTAGTTAATTTTTCTTTCAAAAGTTAAATTTGGTTTTTTGATTTTAGCATAGAGTGATATAGTGTGATAATGAATTTAAAATATTAGTTTATATAGTTGGTCAATGAAAATATGCTTCATGATGATCGAGGTAGATTATGATTAACTATGAAGAATGTTAGCTGCTTCATTGCGTTTTTACCCAACCTGATTAAAGGTTGGATGTGAGATGATCTTTGATAATTGAGCTTATACACCACATTGTTGAAATTTTTGGACGACCCGTTAGATATGGTTGAATTAATAAGCGACATTCGTTTAATGCTGCGTTTTAGATAACTTCCAATTCAGTTGCATGAACATTCTCAAATTTCTGAAGCTTCGAAAATTTATGTAAATTAGCATAAAATGTACGTCGTCGTTACGCTTATGATAACGTTCAAAAAATATTTGAAGAACTATGGAATTTGTAATATTATTATTTAGATCACTGTTTGGCTTCTGCACAAAAGCATTATTTTATAATGTCATTGGATAAGGTTAGTAAAATTCATTACTTCTAACTTGTTTCAAAATAACTGAACGAATTGCTTTGGTAATAATATTTCAAACACAGTGATCTAACAAAATATCAAAAATTAATTTAAGTTCTGAAAAATTTAACATTATTTTCTTGAATGTTGATATAAATTATTCGAGAGATTACTTCTGAAAAAATGTCATGGTAATTGAAAGATAAGGTATCCTTGTTGAGATTAAAAAGTAGAGCAAACTTATAGATGGAATGGAAGATCACTGTAATTTTAAATTAGGGAAATACACAAATATTGATAATATCATAAAAATAACAGAAAAGAGAGTATCAGTTATAAAGAAAAAAATGAAAATCAGCAGAATTTTGAAATGCAAAATTGTAAAAAAATGCAATAATTTAGTTGATGAAATTTAATTAGGAATAGGAAGTTGTTCATTCTTTTAAAATTTTTATCTTTCAGACACTTGAAAATTTTAATTTGACACTGATTAGTCTTACCGCCAGTCTTGATAATTTATTAGCTGTGATACGATTGGGAGCACTATTAATTGTCATTGCACTTTGTTTCATGATTATCAGTTTGACGATACTTTGCTATTATGTCAAGTGCAATGAGGTAAACGTTTCAATGCTTGGCAAATTTAACAAATAATAAGTGTAATTTGAATATTTCAAGTTTTTTCAGTAAACAATTGAACAATCCGTTGCTAGCGAAGATTTAAAGTTAGAAGTTAGCAATTGATTTTAAGATTAGGTAATGACTGTAATTGATAGTTCATGGACTTTTATATGTAAACATAAGGAATCAATCAATAATTTGTGATTAGAAAAAACTCTTTGCAATAGATTTTTAAAGCTTATCAGTTTGATAGAATTGAAATAATTGCCAGAAAAAAACTATTAAATAAACAAATCTCAAAATTCTGAATAAATATAAAGGAAATTCAAACTTTATCTATGCTGATCATAATTCCGGGATCAGATTGTAATGCAATCATTAAGGGCGAAGGATATGATCTTAATATCACACATAGCAATCTCCCAAAAAAATGTTGATCAGCTGTATTTATTATCAATTGAAACAACTGATATCGTAAGCAATAAACACTTGTCAATCGACATGGCGAAAGTTTTGTTGTCAAATGCAATTAATAAATTAATAAAATTAAATTGTTTTAAATTCCTTTTCCTGACTAAGCAAAAAAGTAAAGTATCGATAAGCAAACATTCCGAATAGAATTTTGATAAATTTTGCAGATTAGAAGTATCATAAAAGTGAGGAAGACAAAAGGATTATTTGAAAATAACGACAAGGCGTATCTATCTTTGAAGATACCTCAAGAAAAAGCGTCTATTCATTAATCAGAAAAATCTGCGATAGATAGAAATTTTCATTTCACAAATCGATCGAATTATTTTGGTAAAGTAATTCCATTTCTATCATACAGTAACTATAAAAAACGGTGAAAGAGTGAACAAAAAAGGAATAAGTAAATGCCAATAACAAAAGGTGAAAAATAACCAAAAAAAAGTAAATGTCATTACAGCATCTAAATTAAAACAATTTAAATTTGTGATAATCAAATTTTATAATGTTTAAATGGTATTTGCTTATCACTGCAGGCAATTTCATTATAGTGAATATCATCTATTTTACTGTTTTCGCAATTACTGTGTATTATTTATTAACTGATCAAAATGCAAACTGTTCAGGTATAAATAAATAGCCTTGCAAATATTATACACTGTTTGCAAAATACTATGGAAGATCTATCGAAATATTAAGCCAAGTTCATCATATTCGTCATTTCCTTCTTGCATTGTTTGCTGCATGTTTGCGCGCTAAATTTTTGCACCGGTAATATTTTAATTGGTGATATTTGCTTCATTTCTCTTTACATCTAAAATCTTGCTGAATTTGAATTGAAATTTTCCTGAATGAAAAAAGAAGGAAAAATTAAAAAGCTCATTAGACCATTTGATCTGCAGTAGTATATGTTCAAAAATAATCTTCCCACTGATATCCAAATGATTCAGATGATATTGTGATATGTGGAATATAAGATAATATGACATGATGTAGCGTGATTTTAACATGACATGATTATAGAAAGAGAGCATTATAATAAAAATGAGATTTGCAATAATTAATCCAAATGCTATAACTGTGATATTAGTATGAATCAAATTTCCACTAGGTGGAACTTGTTCAAAACATCATTGCAGTAGCTGATAAGTAGGCAAATATATTACGATTATATTTTTATGATCGATGAATTAGATAGGAATAGCATCTTCAAGACTAAAAACTAAATTATTAATTCGTCCCTTTCACCAAATCTTATAGGAAGTTCTTCCGATTTTCCAACTTTCTACATCTGTAATTATGAAGTCACTAAGAAACATTTTGACTGCAAAAGAATTTGATATAATGCAAATTGATAAAAAAAATTGAATTAAAAGAAAAAAATTTTTTTAATTTGAAGGAAATTCTATCTAAGCTAGAACTGAAATGAATTTATGAATTCAATTCTTTAAAAAATTTGCTGTTTTTGGGAAAATTTAAAAAATGGTCTCTAAAAATGTTAAAAATTAGGCCTGCTACTGAGGTAATTAATAAATTGAGGTTTATTGATATCATCATGCTATCCTTGACTAGCAAAGATCACTAATACTGTCCACTAGTCATTTATGATCGAAATACCTAGAAAATGATTCAAATCATTCTATCCACTGATTAGACTATCAGTATTTCGAATCAGCTAAGCCTTAATCTACTTCATGTAACCCTTCTCAATTGTTGAAATAATTTCACCAACATGTAGCTATAGTTTAACAATCATTTGAAAATTTCAGAATATATGCTTCCTCGTAAATATTTTCTATTCAATTATTGTTTAGGTAAAATTAGAAACGAGAACTATGCGATGTTTCACATCACTACCAACTTACCTGTCAATCCAGTACAATGACAGTCCTCACTTTCTTTGGTACGACGAAAAAGTAAAAGATGAATTTTTTTCCTTTTTAATGATCATTTCGTACACATTCCTTTCCACATTGTATTGTACTGTACAATCAACAAGTTATCAAAATTTTTCATTTTCTAGCAATCATCAAAAGGTTTGGTACCAAAATCTTATTAAAAACTTTTATTGGTTGTCACATACGTTATAATTTAATATATGCATATTCATACTTGATTAACTTTTTTGTCTTTTTTTATCTCAAATCTTAAAAATTTACATCAATTATTGTGTCAAAATAATGTTAATTAACTTACTGTAAGTTTCCAGAATTTTTTTGGTTAAATCGATCATCATAGAAATTGAAATAGAATTGGGTTCATTGTTTCTGCATGATAGTTTTTCTTTTATTTTGAATTTGTTATGAATTCTCGTTTTCATATGATTTTGAAATTCAAATTGTATGACTGTCTAGATTGTCTCGTGTTGTGCAGATTACAATACGAACAAAACTTTCAGTTCATCCAATCAAAATGTTGCAGGGATCGAAGTAAGTTAGCATTTTTTTTTATACAACATGGTCGAATATAGAATTGACCAGTACTTTTTTTTTCTTAATGTGGTAAAATTTCCGATTCATTTTACTGTGTTGCTTTTTAATCGAAGAACGATAATGGTAACCGTATGGTAAAATCAGTTTCAGGAATAGTGTTGGTAATTATAGTTATCCATATGATTACAAATGTTACGTATGTGACAAATTCAATCCATTCAGTTATACGGTATATTTTAATTAATAACTCGAAATTTCTACGAAAACTTTTTTCTTTTCGTACATTTGTAAAAATTATTTAAACAGTATTAAATTTGTAAATTAATTTAATGAAAAGCTTTAAAAGTTATAAACTGAAACAAAATGTATTGCTTCCTATTGATCAGAAATGATTTTTTACTAAATCTACGAGTGAACTTCATCCCTATTTCTTTCATTTAAAAAAAAAAATTGATTCAAACGATGGTAAAGCGTACAAATTTTCTTTTTTGAAGAGAAATAGGTGAATTTATGAAAAAAATTGGTGAAATCTTAGCCAGTTTAAAGGAAGTAAAACGATTGGACGATAGATTCTAAACAATATGAAAATATTGAATAATTTACTTATTCAAATGGTTAGTCGTAATCGTCCAATCACTAATTCATCCATTCATTAAATCATTTATTTCTTTCCAGCAACAATAAATTGTTAAGTTCAAATTGATTGATGAAACTGTATCGGCATGCTTTTCAGAAATATAAACAAAATTGAATTGGATTATTTATCCTTTTCCCTTCTATTTATTTCACTTTGAATTCAACCAATTATATCTATCAGTTCTACTATCAAAATTTATCGAATTTATTCATTTTTTTTCTTTTTCGATCATTTGTTTGGAAAAATTATTATTAAAAATTTTTAGTTAAAGAAGTTTTTTTTCATTAAAATAAAATTTCATGTGTTTGTACGGTTGGCATGTTGCACACACGATGGTTAAAAATAAACATTCTTGGATTTCATACTTACTACTTTGGGATGAGCAATAAAAAAGGATTATACTTACAGGTAATTCGTATTTTACGTTACGATCTTGATCTTTCGTTTATCAGCTATCCTTTTGTATTTTAAAATGTGCTCTTATCCAATAAAAATTAGAAATTTTTTAATTTTTATTGAATAAACTTAAGCAGTATAGCAAAAACAGTGACAAAGATAAAAATTTTCTAGCAAGGAATTGTCAATTTTAACAATTTAATCTCGAAATAAACGAAACTACAGATTAATCTGAGTATTGTATTTTTTAAAGCCAAAAGTATGAAGTTATTGGAATTACCTTAGCAGTAACTTATTCTACCTAAGCTTAACCAACTAACATATAATAAATGTTCTATCAGTTTACAATAAAGCTTTTCAGAAGTGTTTTTAGCGTTGCTGGAATCAATAGATATCCGTAGTTTCTATCGATGACAAATTTAAATCATTTTTTGTTTCAAATTAAATTTCATGAGATGCAATTATTGATTGGTTTTTTTAAGTACACTTTTGTAAGGATTTGTGCTATGCAGTTCCTTGCAATTAATTAATTAGTGCTTAGTGATTGTAATATTAGAGCCCAACAGTGATGTTTGTAATTTAGTATTCGATTTAAGTTTAGAACATTAGAAATGATTTTTAATAAACACAAGCAATGAACTGGTAAGCTGATTGATTAACAATCATGCCTTTCAAATTTATCTTTTTCATCTTAATGAGCAGAAGAAGTAATTACAGGTATCAATTAAGGATATTTCATAGCTAGTAATGTTTTCCATTCTCACTGGCAAATACCTAACCTAATTTTGAATTTTTTTTTAATTTCGAAAATTTTAAGCGTTAAATTTTGTCCATCTGAAACTATATGCAATAATCTTGTTAACATTTACTTGAACGTCGTTATTTTGGATTTCGTTTTACATTTTGCCCTTCAGTGGTACCAATATAATTTTATCCACCAAGTAATCCTCTTTCTGCTCTTTTTGTGCGCAGAAACTTGGAAATTTTCACTCTCAAATCATATTTTAATAAATTTCATTTGCGATTGTAAAGGGGAAGTTGAGAATGCGAAAAGTAATTTGGAAAAGATAATAAATGGATAATTGAAGTGGGTTAAACTAAATTAAATTCTCCAGCGACAAATAAAAATCTTTAGGAAGCTTTTGGTCTATAACTTGGAAATTTCATTCTAAAATGTCTACTCAAGAATTGCTTTCGTAGTAGATAGTATTCATTTGAAGTTTTCGCATAATATATCACAGAGTAATGGAAGGAGAGTGAGATCTGTCTGAATCCGGAAACTGTCCTTGTTTTACATTTCACAAATTCATAGATATCCAGTATTTTTTTCACTTATAAAATTTACCTACCTCCTTTCGATAGATTCCCCTGATTTTTCTTGGAAATGTATATTCCATTTGAATAGAGAGAAAACCAGCCCAGAAATATTTTTTGAAATGTAATAAAGGCGTAAATTATTATTGCATATTTCAAATTTTGCATTTTGTTGTTAAGGCTAGAAGTCTAGGATCGATTATTGCTGCAATGATTTGGCTGATAAAAATTTTTGTCCAGAAATCTTTCGTGTATCAGAGTAATGTTGATATAACTATGGTGGTATTGTCCTAGTTGTGGAAATGAAGAAAACTATTATTGATTTAGTAATTCTCGATTGTGTGGCAATCATTTGCAAGTAATATAGCAAGCATGATTAATTATCATTAAGATAGGCATCTCATCTCTATGCTTTTATTTTTTTCCACATGCTTAATTAATACCAGTGATAATCCTTAAATGACAGCGATTGCTGGTCATATTAGCAATTCAATGATATGATACGATAGCAAATATTTGCATAGCTGAGGAGTGCTTAAAAGAGAGTTTATTCTAATATCCCGCTCAGAAGTTATGCTTCTTAAACGTAAAATTGTATTCTGTTAAATTTTGACGTTAGTACTAACTATTCACATTGACATCAATTTGATTACATTTTTATTTTAAATTATTCAGTTTTTATACGTCTTTATCTAATATTTAAATTTATTTCCATTATTACTATTTGTTCAACTGAATTTTACTACCTCAATTCAAACTTTCACAATTACTTTCAAAAGTCACATATACAAAGCTTACCATAATTGATTACATCAAATTGGGTGCCACATTCGTTTGTCACATACATTCCTCAATTTTATCGAACTTTCTTATATTGTGTAATATCGACGGTTTTGTTTTTTTACAATTTCAATCGTTGTGCAGCACACATTCAATCATATCAACTTCCTCTCACATAAGTGATAATATTAAGAATTTAAAATAAAGTACGAAACAAAATTAGCAAAGTGAAAAGTGGGAGTACTTTTTGAACTGAGCATTGAGAGCTTTTTATGAACATTTAAATTCTAATTAAATCATTAGTAGTAAAACGTTTTCGAGACAAAAATTCATTGAAAAGATTTAATTTTTTAAATTTTTCTTTTGACTGATCATATCTCAATAATGTGTATGTTAAGTAATAGTAGCATTTATTAATTTTTTGTTAAACATATCGCAGTAACTAAGGTGTATTTAAGTTAATTTTAATTCTAACTGCGTACCGAAAATCAATGTTTGCTTGAATCATTGTTAGTAGCAAAGAAAAGTAATGAAAGAATTAAATAAAATAAGAATTCCTAATTGTCAACAAGAACAATACAAGTAAGATAACATTTATCGATAACGGTAACGATTTCTATCATTGTTCAAGAAATAAACGGCAAATAAGATTTGATGAATAAAACTTTATTATATGCTAGTGATATGTCAGTAGTTGTTTCACACATTTATTTTAGCCAAACAATAATTTATTTTGAAAATAGTTCGTCCTGTGATTCGATTTGATTTCCATAATACTTCTCACAATGGCTGGAATAATTCACAAAGTCTGAAATCAGTAACTTTAGCTAATTCTGATTCCAACTATCTACCAAAAAAGCGAAGGTGAGTGGAATGATCTATTGACTACTTCTTCCCAACGATACAATTACTTGTTCGTCATATGTCAATTGAAGACAGTGTAAAATGAGTTGCGCATTTCTTCTTCGTCAACTATTTGCTCTTTCCCTTTTGAATTTTCATTCATTTTGAAATGTTTTTTATGGTAATCAATTTTTCACAAACATCGCATCCTTCTAATTGTCCATCCGATGAACATTTTTTTATTTATTGATTAAACTCCGAATTAAATCAATTTTAATCGAAGAAAGTGTATTTTAGGGTGACGAACATTAACAAAGCATCCGAACAAAGTATGAGCAGTAGCATTTGGATACCTAAAGCACGCAAGAATGATCGTTTGCAATGCCATATGTATTTGAAATTTCAAGAAGCATTTCATGAAAGATATTCTGGAAATGTAAACTTAGATTTATTATATTTCAAGGAATCTGATTCTATTTATCACTTAATTATTGGAATATTTCAATCATTCAACGAAAAATTGGCAACGAAATTATTCAACTGCCAATATATTTATTCATATTCTTTTTTCAATCCATATGCTATCGATTCATTCGAGTGCTACATATTTGTTAGAGTTGCTGGAGGCTTTCATGATGATGATTTATACCTCATCGATTTTCGACATAATTTTAAAATTCATTCTATTTACAATCTATTTAATAGCTTGCCTATAGAGCAGAACACCAAACAAAAAATTCAAATTTTTGGAAATTAAAAATATACAAAGATATTTGGAGAAAATCAAACAGTTAACCACGAAATAAACTATAATAGTTCTGGTAAGAAGGATAGTAATATGGCGTGAAACCGTAGTAATTGTACAATGAACCACCACTGTACCAATTATTTCCTCTGGGCAATGGGTTTCTTTCAGTGTAGCCCAAATAACCGAATGAGTAAGGATAACCAAAGTTATTAGCAGAAGAACCGCCCAAAAGGTAGCTCAGGCCATTAGAAATTGCAGAAAACCATGAGCCAAAAGGATTCGCCTGAGTTTGAAATCCTGGACTACGTCCAGTACTGGAGCTTGCTAGTGCATTACCATTATTGTTCAACGACTGAAATTTAAAATAAGCTCTTAATTTGGGATGTTGACATTTAAATGAGGATGATGATACAAATAATGTTTGATGTATCACATACTGTAGCAGTAGCGCCACAGCATGTTTACCGTATTAGAATTACGAAAACATACGTTGTTGCCTGCCCTATTATTATTGAACGATAACACGTTTAAATTGAACAACTGCGCATCCGTTTCAGCGGCTAATAATATTGTGCTAAAACAGAAGGAATACATTAATAAGCAAGTAAACTAACGAAATATATGATAATAATTACAGAAATATTTGCTTATCATTTCAACTTACAATATTGTTAGAGAACTTATATATTTAGTGATAATGAATGGCAGCATAATAGGCAATCCAGAATTCCTGCAAGTATATTGAATATATACAACTGATATTATTACAATAAGACAATAAAGTTCACTTCTACGAAATGTTAGAAAAATATTTATCGCATTCTTATTAAGGGCAAAAGGGAAACTCGTTATATGAGAATTCGTAATGAAATTAGCCAGGAACTTGATTTCTTCATCTTTCAGAAGGTTAAATTTCCACATATGCTTGAAGGATAATTTGAAATCTATGTAAAATATATGAAATACATTTAGTTACGTTTGTTAAAAATAATGCTTTTAGCCTGATTTTCGGAACAAAAAGGATGAACCATAAAATTCAGAATAAAGTTAGTCGAAAGTTACGTAAAATCTACCATTCAATGTCAATGAGGATTAAATTCATTTCTTGCAAAAATGGATGACAAAATGAAAATTGACGAAAATAAGTGACGGTTTCATTTCGTCGGTTTCACATTGGCTGAATCAAAAGTGTTGGACGAAGAGAGCCAATTCATTTATATAATGAACAAAATTGAAGCAGCACACTATCCTCTTTTTCACAAAAAACTGTTCTTAAAGGAAAGAAGTTTGTATTTTTGCCGAATTCGACTACAATTTTCCAATTAGTTCTTCTCTTAAACGTCATGTTTAAATCCATCAAGAAAACTGAATGCAAAAAAACTGAGAGCAGTATGGTGAGAAGGAAATTGTGTAGTTAATTTTACTTTTATGCATGACTAATTTTGATGCACAAAATACGCAAGACAGAAATACGCCGAAGTGAACTGAACAAGCAAAACGAATTCCAAATATCTCTCCGGAAAAGAAAGCAAACATTTCATTGCGAAATCATGAAACATGTTTATTGGTACAGTAGTTAATCTAGTTGACTGTAATATTATCCGCTATCTTACGCTACTGTAGTATAATGTCATCCATCGTAACAACTACAAAGGCTGTTCCTCTTCTGTTTGATCTCTTCCTTAATCTCCTCTCTATTTCCTCTGTGTGATTCAATTTCTGTATTTTTTACGAAATTGAGTTAGCAGATGTATGAAACCGAAAAATATAAAGTTGGATTTCAGGAATTCTAGAGATCAGACCAAAATTATTGTTTTGGTCCTCGAACAGACAGAATTCGTACATATTGACGTATTAAACAGATCATCAAAATTTCGAAGTTGAGTTTTTGCTCTCCAGAAAAAAGATAAGAAGAATGCACAAGCAGTTGCAGAACTATTCAAACAATAAGTTATTTAAATAATTGTTCCGATGGAATGTGTATCGGAAGAAAATGTTCCAATTGTTCAGCGTATTTCACGTCTTCCCGACGACGATCCGTATGCGATGTGTGAAAGAAATAAAATGTGATGTGAAGGAAGAAATAAAATGGGGGAAGAAAACAGTTCCTTAAGAACTAGTGATTTCTATCCAAAAAAATTCCCAACTACGACAAACTTGTTCTTTTTCTTCCTTATCACTTGCACTTCTTTTAATTTTGACTTTTGTGGTGGCTAGAATTTCAAAACAGCAAGACACCATCAGCCAAAGCTCTAGCCGCAAAGTTTGAGTAAAACCGCTTGCTGTTTTAGACTTGATCATTGAACTAAAGGTGGAGACAGAATAAAAGCCCCTGATCAGTACATTTTGCATCCATGACGATTGATGATGAAAGATAAACATATGAGTCATTGTTGAGAAGGTCAGAATTTTCTATGTGTAATATTCAACTGAAGGACGGAGCAATGTGGAGTTTACAACGCAGTTAGAATGAAATTAAAAAGACAGGAGAAACTAAAATTAAAAAACAGTGACATTTTATATTTGATTGAATCACTGTTAATAGTAAAGAAATGTGATGGAAGAATTACATGAAAAAGGAACTTGTTGACGAGAACAATACAAATAAGATAATTTTTATCGAATAAGCAGAATGATTTCTACCACTTTTCAAGAAATAAAGGAAAGTAAGATTTGATGAATAAAAATTTATTATGTGCCAACAATGTGCCGGTTGTTATTGTGCATATTTATTTCAGCCAAGCAATCATTTGTTTTGAAAATAGTGCCTGCGTATTATGATTCGACTTTGAATTCCGTAGTACTTCCCGAAATATATGGAATAATTCAAAAAGTTTGATTATCGGTAACTTGAGCTAATTCTGATTCCAGTTGTTTACCAAAAAGTGAAATACAACGGAGCAAATCATCGATTACTACCTTTCACAGAACAATTACTTGTACGTCATATTTCAATCGAAATTATTATAAAATAAGGTTATGCAACTTTTTCTCAACCGATCATTCGTTCTTTTCGTTTCAAAATTCCATTCACATTGGGATGATTTTTTAATCCTTATTTCAATTATTTTTCTGCAAGCAAGCACCCTTACAATCACTACATTCTTTTAATCGTCAAACAATCATCATTTTTTCATTTATTATTATTGTATTCATTTCTTTTCGGTACCTCGTTTCAGTCCATATGTTGCTGATTAGTTTGGTAACACAAAATATAACAGAGCCGCAGAAGACTTTCCCGACAATAATTTGCGCCACATAGAATTTTTACATATTTTTGAAATTTGTTCAATTCACGATCTATTTAATAGCTTTCTGGTTTTCACTTATAGAAGACAACACCAAACAAAATTTGCATAATTTTTACAGTAATATAAAGCCATTTGAGAAAATGAAACACTTAACCACGATAATAATAGTTGTAGTAATAAGGATAGGGACCATAGTAATAGTACGGATAGCCAAAATAACCATAATTAGGATTTGAAAAACTTCTACCAAGCGCGCTGCCCAGAAGGAAACCTCCCAGGCCAGCACCAAGTGTGGAAAATGAGCCAAAAGGATTCTGTTGAGCTTGATTTGCTCCTGGCGCAGCTCCGCCAGGACGGGGGGTCAGCGCTACGTTAGCGTTATTGTTCAATGACTGAAATTTAAAATAATCTTTTCTTGAGAAAACTGATGTTTATATGAAAATTGCACGAAGTGCTTAGTATGTCACATACTGTAATTCTGTTACACTACACATTAAGCATTACCTAGTAAGATGTATGAAACTTACGTTAGCGCCAGCAATGTTGTTATTGAACGATTGAAAAGATGTAACCGTCACTTGTGCATCCGTTTCAATAAATAATAATAATATGCTAAAAGAGATGAAATACTTTAACAAGTAAATAAATTATATAGATGATATAGTAGCAGTAAAACTATTTATTTATCATTTTAACTTACATTATTGTTAGAGCATTCATATATTTAGTGATAACAAATTGCAGCATAATAGGTAATCCAAAATTCCTGCAAATATAATTGAAAATATGCAGTTGGTACTATTGCAATAAGGTTCACGTCTGCAAAATGTTAGAAAAACATTTATTGTATTCTGACTGAGGGAAGCTCGTTCTGTAAGAATCCACAATAAAGAGCCAGAAACTTGATTTCTTTACGTTTTGTCTTTCAAAAGATAACATTTCTACATATGCTTGAGGGATAATTTGAAATTCGTGTGAAATATGCGAAATACATTTGGTTATATTTATCAAATATAATGCCTTTTTGCTTAGTTTCCCGGCAAAGAAAGATGAACATAGAGTTCAAAATAAAGTTGATCGGGAGTGAAATCTACTATTCAACGCCAATGAGAATTAAACTCGTTACTATCAAAAATGATTGATGAAATGAAAATGAATGAAAATAAGTGAAAATTTCATTTGGTCGGTTTCACATTCAAAGGCTGAATTCAAAGTGTTGGGCGAAGAGAGCCAATTCATTTATATAATGCACAAAATTGAAAGCAGTACACTACTCTCCCTTTTCTCAGAAAACTGGTCCTAAAAGAAAGTAAAGTTTGTATTCTTGCGAAATCAGCTACAATTCTCCAGCTAATTCTGGTTCTGAAATGTCTCTTTCAAAGCATCAAGAAAACCGAACATGGGACAGCTGGAAGCAGTAAGGTAAGAAAATAATTGTGTAACTAGTTCTGTGTATATACATGACTGATTTTACGGTACAAAATACTCAAGATAAAAACAGCGGTTAACTGAGCAAAGTAAAAGTACTCCAACTATTCCTCGGGAATGCGTGAGATAGAGATTGTGACATGTTCGCCAGTACAGTAGTTAAGCTATTTAACTGCAGTATCCTCCGCTACCGTACGCAAAACGTCACCTCACCTACCGTAACCATCACGAGGATCGCTCCCTTTCTGTTTAATTCTCTTTGTCAAACGTATCTCTCTCTCTTCTCTCTGTACAATTGAATAGATTACAATGGCCGGAGAAAAGAACAATGCCTCCCCTTTCTTCCGTTATCGTAACAATTAGTTATTAAGTAATTTGATCTTTTCCTTATTGGACTTATCGTAATATTTCGAACCCGACAAACCTCGATGATTCGTTTTATTGCAACATTAAATAACACTCGAATCTTTACTTGTATCTGTCAACATTCAAGAAATTGCAGTGTTTAAAAATGCTTTTATTCGGCACTCAGATCGCAGAATAATTACGTTCTACCTGAGTATAAGCTGGAAAAGTTAGCCTTCTCCGCTACATAATTCAAGTCCCTACTGTATCTTTGTTTTTAATGAATGAAATTCAAATACGAATGGTCAGATAGATATCTGGCAGTGGATTAATTTTATCCAGAATACGTCATGCTATATCGGAAAATCCTTATACTAAAGGACTCACTGATGGTCCTAATGCCATAAATGAACTTATAGGACCTGTTCATATCAAAAGCGTAAATGACCGGAAGTATCAGATCATTGTTGCACAAATAAGTCATTTATTTTTATTTTTGACAAATATTACTTCAATAACAGTTTCAATCTTTTGTTCCACTATACTTACCAATAAAGATTTTCTACAGTGTTATTCTACGCTACTCACATCTACATCCCATCGACGACCAACTCCATTACTGACAAGCCACACACGATTATCCTGTAACGTCAAAGAAGAACCTCTCCCAGGGAAGAAAATGACCTTCACCAAATATTCGAGAGTGTCCAAATCAAAGCTTTCCCAAATCAACAAACAAATAAAAAACCACGACAGCTTGTGATTTGATAGTTAATAGTAAGACGTTGAAATTTATGGTATTTAAATCCATGATATGTAAAGACTTCTTC